>JAQJVL010006043.1:0-31419 GCA_035578905.1 Stictocephala bisonia
TATACCTTTTAAAAAAAAACTTTTTAGATTTATGAGATTAGAACTGGATTTTATTTTCATAAAGAGACTAACAATTATAAAAAAATGAGCGTTCTTGGAGCATACTCATTAAAAAAAAACTGTCGTTCTACGTAATCATATTTACGTACACACATTCGTAAGAGTTTCACTATTTAGTTCAGTTCTTTTGGTGCTCTCAAAGCTCAGTCCAGAGCTGTCATCATGTCAAACACTTTCCAGCTAGTTTTCGCTCATCAACTCCAACAATCCCCGGGTATGACAGAGGTGTGAATTCGGATACAATACAGCATAGTTTTAAAGGTGTTTAGTGCTCACTTTTGCTTTCTATTACATGTTAGGTCCATGTCAGTGGTGATTCGTGCTTGGTAAAGAAGCCGACAATTGTAACACGGTATGTTTGACTATCATGGTGTGTGAGGGCACCAGGAGATGCTCATTGCAAGGTGGGTCAGTGTCTCCCAAGAGTCATGAGAGTGACTGGGCAGCGGGAGGTTTACAAGTATAGTATTAAACTCTAGGGGGGAGGGAGGCAACAAGAAAAGTCTGTTTATCTACTGGTATGTTAGGTCACAATATCTTCTAGGTAGGTTATCTTCCGATAGTCGTGATAGTAGGTTAGGTAAGTAGGCTTATTTCTCTATATTTCGAGACAGGAGATGAGCTATTGATATTATATTTAACTTAGAAAATATTGGTATACGTCTATGAGGCAATGATGATAATTCGTTACATCTATCAACTATTACACTATCTAACACCAAGTTTTCAGCCGACTTAGCAGTCTCCGCATGTACTTGGTGGATGAAATTCAGGGTTGCTGCATACCAGAGTCCAACACGTGACTGTGAGGGAGCCGGAAGCAGTCAAGGAGGAGACCTGAGAAATAGTCCACGTGCTTTGTCGAGGTCGACTTTGTATCTCAGCTGTTCTGCTAAGCGCAATGTCAAGGCAAACCTCAAGGTCAACCACCCAACTTGTATATTGCTTTGGTACAACAATGTAAATATAATGATATGGATTCCATTTTGCGTAATATATTTAGCTCTGCGCCCTTTCTTCTCCTTCCCCTCCTTAAGAAAAAAAAAAAAAAAAAAACAAACAAAAAAAAAAACACACACACACATATAATGAAAAAAACAATAATAATTTGTTTAACTTAATTAATATCATTGATTTTTATAAATTAGGAAAATAACTGGTCATAATTTTCAGTCACATGAACTGTAAAATTGAGAATTTAAAGACGAAAAACAAAATATATAAGTCTAATATAAACTAAAACAAGTCACCATCTATGATGTTTTACATTATTGGTACAAATTTCCTGAATCCATCATAATAAAGAAATAAATAAAATATTAAATAAGGAAAGTTGCTTGGTTGTAAAAATGTTCATCTGCTATTCATTAAAAAAATAATTAAATATGTTTTTTATTCAATCAATAACCATTAAAAAATACTAATACATAAAACATATTTTATTATTTCATCTTCGTTTGACATATTTATGACTGGTTGAGATATAATCTCGCTCATAAAAACTAATATCTTAAAGAGCTACCAAGCCATGTTTGCAAAAGTGATAAAATAACTAGCTATTACAACTAAACTTTTATACAGATCTTATTCCTATATAATAATTGCATAATAGTTTAACATAAAAATTAAAGGGGAAATAGACGTCCCCCGGTCGAGGATTTGTGTCAATGTATAAGCAGTCTTGCATGAAACTACCATCTCTAACGTTGTACACCGTTAGAGTTTACGGACTTGCCAAAAATGTCTCAATCTTTACATTTAAAACTGGAATGTTATTTTACATTCTATTGGTATAACATTAAAAGAAATGTTGTAATACATGTAAATTTAGCCTCATAATACTAATCTTATTTTCTAGGGTAGTACAATATACAGTCTCAAGGGAGATAGTTTGTTTGAGGCTGTAAAGAAAGAGTAAATACATTATAAGTATTGTATTCTATCATTGAGCATTTACATCTGAGATACATTTTTATACTGGAAAGACAAACTAGAATGAGTTCTAGATAGGAAAAGTCTGCCAACAAAAATCTGCAATAATGCGTGTTGTTAGAAAAGCTCAAGAAAAGTATGAACAAGTAAGTAATTTAATAGGAAAATAATAAATATGCAAATTTAAGCTATTTAGATTATACATATAAGATATTTATTTTTAATTCTCCGTGAAACCGCAGAAAAAACTCACCCAAAACTATAGTTAGACAGACTTACATAAATTGGAATTGTAAGAGTAAAAAATAATATTTTTGATTCTACGTTTCCAAAGTGTGAAAACGTACAATATGTTCATGGTTTAAAAAAACTCTTATTATCATGAGAGACGACATGACTGCAACACAACAAAAAGCCACTGGGATCTTTTCCGTTAATTCACTACCGCTATTTTTTTTCTTTCCATTAGTTCTCTACCACTTAATAAATATTCTATTGGTCTAAAAACTGTTCTCCAAACATTTTTACGTGCACTGTGGTATTCCTTATCCGGTAGGAACCCGATATCACTGGCCTTATCTTATCGCTTTCGAAGAGCTTACACACAGAGAACGCATTCGGCGGTAAGTCAATCATTGGATTTACCAATTTGTGATCAACTTTAGTAACCACATAGCCTAACCTGACCTAATCTAAGAGTAATCGTGATAAAAAAAGAAGTGGCAGTGAAGTAACGCAAAAAGTAGCGAAAGTGAATTAAAGAAAAACTTCCAACCACTGATTTCGAGTAATCTACTAGAAGGAAACTCCACCTATCCAGACTCTTAGAGGAAAACAATGATGTTGGAGTGCAATAATTACCTCTTGGCCTACAGAGAAAGAACAAAGACAATAGAGAACAGTCATACATCACTGAGGTGACAATCGCTATCAGCATTCCTGCACTGGAATGTGTCACCGCTGGCTCTGCGACCTTCAAACTTTGCTCTACGTGTTTCCGGATGTAAAGTTGTTGAAATAAGTGAAATTTCACTCCTTGCACTGTTTTAAGTTTTAAGAGGTCCTTGCAAGCTGTTTTAATATTTTTAATTCATTTTAAAATGTTAAGTGGTAAATAATTTTATGTATAATTTTACGCGATAAGGAAATATATACAACATTTATTGTTGTTGTATCTGAGTTAGAATCTGAAAAAGTTTTTGATATTAAACTCAAACTCAAACTAAAAAATCCTTTATTTTAACAATTACAAAATTGCATAATAGAGTCATACTACTACTAAAGTAAACTAAAACATATCCGAAGATTGAAAATTGATAATATACAGGTGGCAACATTCTATAACTATTTACAACACTTACACTGATACAACGTTCATATACTCCCTCACGCTGTAATGGCAACGAGATAACAACATTCTCTTGGTCATTCTGCCAAACTTCGTTGCATCATGTTCCGCTTTGACAGCATCAGACAATGAGTTGTAGAGCCTAATTGTATTGCTCCTTAAATGGCTTTCCAAACTTGTTTTATGGCGAGGAATGGGAAGGTTTTGTCGGTTACGGAGGTCATACCGGTTAGAAGAAACACCAAAAAGTTCGGGTTTTTTTTCTGACAAATATAACGCAATGAAGAATATAAATAGATGGAAAAGTTAATATATTGTAATTTTTGAACATTGGTTTACAAGACTGTCTGAAAGGTAATTTAAAAACAGCTCTGACTGCTTTCTTTTGGAGTTTAAATAAGAATTGGGTTTTAGTTGTTTCGTGACCCCAAATAACAACCGCATATGACAATAGAGGATAAATAAGTCCGTAGTGAGCCGTGAGGAGAGTATTTTCATCAACAAAAATTGATTCTCCTTAACAGGAAAATTCCAGAGCTAATACGCTTGCATAGAGTCAACATGGTATCCAAATTTCAACTTATTATCTATATAAACTCCCAAAAACTTAATTACCTCGCTTGGTTCAACTTGCTCATAGTCAATAAAAAAAGAAAGAGATTCAGAATTTCTTCTGTCACTTATCTGAAAATCTAAAATCTGTGTCTTTGTATTGTTCAGATGTAGATTATTCTTTACAAACTACTGGAGAAGAGCGCTTGATTCTTCATACACCCTAACCTCCAAATTAGACCTATGTATTGCCGTCACTGAAAGTGAGGTATCGTCCGCGAACTGACAAACACGGGCCCTGTATGTGCTGAGAGACAGGTCATTGACAAATAAATATAAGGAAAAGGACCGGGCCAAGCACCGAACCCTGTGGGACACCCCTCTGAAGTAGTGAGGCCTTTGAATGAGCCATCCGCTCATATCCACCAATGTCAACAAATTGGACTTGTACGGTTTGCTCCCTATTTGTCAAGTACGAAGCGATCCAGGACAGAGAATTGCCTCTAACGCCCATACTATTCAACTTATGCAAGAGGATGCCATCACTATATCAAACGCTCTTGTCAGGTCAAAAAACACTCCGACAGCCAATTCACCCTTATCAATTGCCTCAACTATGGGCGAGATCAGACAGTGGATGGCATCGATCGTGGATTTGCCTCTTGTAAAGCCAAATTGAGAGGGTGACATGATATTATTCTTGCTGATGAATCCAATCAGTCTATTAAAGAACACCCTCTCAAAGAATTTTGAGAACGTTGAAGTTAAGGAGACATCCCTATAATTACCACAGCACAGTTTAGCACAGTTTATTCATCGTAAAACTAGCATGGTAGTTTTAATTAATAGAAACAATTAAGGTGTATAAATTATGCTGCTAATACCTGCCTGTTATAGAACTTTTTAAAGCTTATAAGTTATGTCCGTCAAAACAGAAACTGTTTAACATTAAAATAGAATTGTTGAAAGACAGAACCTTGAGTGATTTTATAACTCTATGTGTATTTTCCTGTTATTTTAAACAACTATAAGACCATAGTATTCACTATACCATCATGGAAGGCTTATAATAGGTTTAATAATAACCAATAATCTCACTTAAACAATGTTCAAGAATTACACCTTGAAGTGCAGTAAGAGATACACCAGTTCCCTTTGATATCATTCAACCCTCGAACGTAATCAGTAAATAAAGCTAAGTATGTTATATCAAAACCTTGTGATTGCTAAAATAAGTAATTATTCTTAATGTTTTCTTCTTTTATTGTTTTGTTCAATTTTTATTTTAAGGTTGTTTTAATATATTAATGAATAGTATTTTACCATCCTTTCGAAAGTTTTGTAAAATAGTTATTTTTCAGGATATTATTATAATTTTTTTAGTCAACTCAAGAGTTGGTTGTAAGGTGTCGTATTGATGGCATATCTTCTTATTATATATTTCTTTACTTTCGTCCTCGTTTTCTGTAGAACTTACGTCCTAAACTCTTCATACCTTACACCTTGTATCTCAGTCGAGGTCTTCATTTAGAACGTTTCCCTTTATCAAAACCCACCATTACCGATTTTTGAGGCGTAGCTCAATAGACAGCTAGTAATTTGTCCTTTTCTTTTTATGTGGGTTTTCCATAACATATCTTTTTGTACTCTATAAAAGGTTTCTTCATTTTGAAACTTCACTATCTATTGTATCCTAGTTATCCATTCTTTATCCGTCATTTAAAATAATTTTCCTTTGTTTTAGTTTGCCAAAATCCAAACATATCCTTTCAAGATTTTTGTTGACCGGTATTTTAGATGTCGCATTTCAGTTTTAACATTATCTATACATATATAAGCCAAATACCACTCACTCACTCACTGACTGACTAAACACGAAATCTCAAAAACCACCGAACGGATTCGTATGAAACTTGGTACGTAGTTCAGTGCTCTAGGGTAGTAGGTGCTCGCTAAGAAACGGTTTCAAAAAATTCAATCAGGTTCGCGACCAAACTGCGAAAAACGCGACTTTTAAATTTATGTATTTTTTGTGAACCTACAAATCACATTGCAACAAAACTTGGTACCAAGCTTCCTTTTAGGTCTTAGATGAACTCTAGAAAAAAGTTTTCACAAAGTTCGGGTCATTCAGCACTATAAAGAACTCACTCACTCACTGACTGACTAAACACGAAATCTCAAAAACCACCGAACGGATTCGTATGAAACTTGGTACGTAGCTTCCTCTAGGGTACTAGGTGCTCGCTAAGAAACGGTTTCAAAAAATTCAATCAGGTTCGCGACCAAACCGCGAAAAACGCGACTTTTAAATTTATGTATTTTTTGTGAACCTACAAATCATCTATACATATATAAGTCAGATACCACTCACTCACTCACTCACTGACTAAACACGAAATCTCAAAAACCACCGAACGGATTCGTATGAAACTTGGTACGTAGCTTCCTCTAGGGTAGTAGGTGCTCGCTAAGAAACGGTTTCAAAAAATTCAATCAGGTTCGCGACCAAACCACGAAAAACGTGACTTTTAAATTTATGTATTTTTTGTGAACCTACAAATCACATTGCAACAAAACCTGGTACCAAGATTCCTTTTAGGTCTTAGATGAACTCTAGAAAAAAATTTTCACAAAGTTCGGGTCATTTCAGCACTATAAAGAACTCACTCACTCACTGACTGACTAAACACGAAATCTCAAAAACCACCGAACGGATTCGTATGAAACTTGGTACGTAGCTTCCTCTAGGGTACTAGGTGCTCGCTAAGAAACGGTTTCAAAAAATTCAATCAGTTTCGCGACCAAACCGCGAAAAACGTGACTTTTAAATTTATGTATTTTTTGTGAACCTACAAATCACATTGCAACAAAACTTGGTACCAAGCTTCCTTTTAGGTCTTAGATGAACTCTAGAAAAAAGTTTTCACAAAGTTCGGGTCATTTCAGCACTATAAAGAACTAGCAGAAAGTACCCGTGCTTCGCTACGGATTATGATTAAGGAACGGATTCGAATGCAAATTGGTATGTAGCTTTCTCTAGAGTTGTAGGTGCTCTCTGAGAAACTGTTTCAAAAAATTAAATCGGGTTCTCGACCAAACCGCGTAAAACGCGACGTTTAATTTTCGAATTTTCTGAACTTAAACATTAGATTAAAAGAAAATTTGGTGCCAAACTTCCTTTTAGGTCTAAGATGAATTCTGGGACGTTTTTTCTGAACTTACAAAGCAGATTGCAACTAAAATTGGTGCTAAGCTTTCTTTTAGGTCTTAAATGAACTGTAATAAACATTTTACAACAAGTTTGGTTCTGCTCGGCAATATAACTCTTTATACTTTGCATAAGTGCTTATAAAAAAAAACAACATTTCAATCACGTTTCAAACCAAACAGCAAAAAAATCGATACTTGACGATTGTTGTATATTTTCTAAACCTAGACAACAGATCACAAATAAACTTGATACTATGATTCTTCGGCTGATTGTAAATTAGCGATAGCAGTCTTGGCTGTTCACTAGAAGGCCGGTTCTTATCAGTTGACCTCTGCCCTCCCTCCCACTCCCCGCACCTCACCAGCACCGCACCGCAGTACGGCTCGGCTCATATCAGTCCAGTACACGCTTTTGACCTGAACACTGCTTTGCTGTTTGTTCAGTTCTGTCCGTTGCTTATTGCTTCTGAATACTACCTACTTTTTCTTAAATATTTTTTTTTGCCCCACTATTTGCTACCATAGTATTCGATTGCCTCACATCCTTTCATACCATCATTTTTTTACCTTTTTTCGTGTCATAACTCTGACATTCTTAATAGTTCTCCTGGTTCAAACTTGATACAGTTGACATAACTCTGTAGTTACAACTCCGGCCACTCCACTTTGGGTAGGGTGTTCCCTTACTACATGAGTTTATATTGGTATTTTATTCTGTTAACTATTTGCTTCTTTTACTTACTGCTTGCTTCAATTCTAGATCATCTGCTTTGGTTTGAACCTTTTCACTTCATCTTCTTCTTCTAAAATACAAAGCTAAATTTTTCTTTATTCATCTTAATACTTTTTCTGAACAGTTGCACGACAATGGTTATTGAAACATTCGATATTGATGGTGTGGCAGTACCTCACCATGTCATAAAGATCACTGGGGACGGGGCTTGCCTTTTCTCCTCTTTATCTTATCTGGTCCACTGTACAGCTTCGCTAACACTCCGAGTGCGCGCTGACATTGTGCGTCACGTGTCCAACAACTGGCGCAGACTTAAGCCTTACACCTTGACCATAAATAAAGTCCCTTACAGAACTAAACGTCAGTACATCGCCGACATGTCACAGCCTTACTTCTATGGAACCTTTTGTGAGCTCATGGTTGCAGCAGAGGTCTTTCCTTATAAGTTCGAGCTCTTTCATGACAGAAAATTCTTAGCCTGTTATGGGGATGAGGTTCAGGAAATAAAAAGACTTAAGGGGTAGGTGCATGGAAAATTTTTATTTTTATCGAACAATGTTTTTTTTTCGCCATTTTATAGCTTAAAATGTCCTCTTTCCAACGGTATATAACACTAATTATTTATTATTTTCTAAATGTGCTTCAATATTAGTTTTCTAAAAGTGTCCTACTCGATTTCCTATTGAAATCATCTCTCTGAGTGCCACACGTTGTGTATTCAATTATTACTCTAATATCATCTTTATATAGTAATACTAGTGCATATAGTAATTGTAGTAATACATTTGAAGAAGATAAAGGGAAGGAACCATCATATGCACCAGGGTTTTATTAATGTAAGTTTTTGTGTTGTTTTTATTAGTAAAACTGTATTTATTTTGGTTTATTGCGATTTTCCGAAAGTTGTGTTTTTTGACACATATGTTCCTTTTTCTCAAAAACTATTAATGGTAACAAGATGAAACTTTTTGTGGTTATATATGTAACTTAGTTACACAAGCAGAATAAAAAAATAGTCAAAATTAAAAAAGAATAAAATTTAAACAAAATTATAAATAAAAAGAATTTGAAAAAATTTTAAAGGTTTTTTTTAAAATTTTGTGAAAAATTTATAATTATTCCAAAGTTAGATTTTACACCCGTAGTTTATGTAACAAAGGCCAATGTATCAGGTAAAAAAAAACAGAAATGAAATATCTTTTCTACTTTCTGAGAAAAAGGTACATATGTTAACATTACGGAAGATAGGGCGCAACTACCCCCTTAAGTTCTCTGGTGATGACATGGCAGGGCACTTTGACGTTCTTATACCTTGCGAACAACCTTATGTACCAAATTATTTTCAAAACAGTCTACATACCTCAAAATCTTATGCCTCAACATTAAAATCCCAACCTGGTTTTTCTGAATCTATGCCCACCGACCCTATTACATCCAAACCTGGCCCATCTTCCCTTTGTGTCTATGAACATGTTGCAGTCCAACCAGGTTCTTCTCAGCCCATCCTATCAAACCTTGAAACTCCCTTAGACATGAGTTCGGACGAATCAATCGTAACAGTGATCACACCTCAAAAATCTAGAGGTAGAAAACGAAGGAAAAGATTCACTGATTCCATCCGAAAAAAGCAGGTTAGGGAGTCTGTTGCTAAAAATACGGAGAGCCACCCTGAAATGCATAGAAAGGCTGTTAAAAAATATGCCGAGAGCCACCCTGAAGTGCACAGGGGGGCTGTTCAAAAATATGCCGAGAGCCACCCAGAAGTAAACAGAAGGGCTGTTCAAAAATATGCCGAGAGCCACCCAGAAGTAAACAGAAGGGCTGTTAAAAAATATACCGAGAACAACCCCGAGATTAACAGAAAGTCTGTAAAGAAGTACTCAAACAACCATCCTGAAGTTAATCGTGAGGCTACGTCAAAGTACAATGAGAGGCGTGCACAAGTAAAGTTACTGCCATGGACAATTAAGAAACTCTCAGGTTTCAAGTATGACCCAAACATTGAATATTCTACAGATAAAATAGTTCAACTTGGACCTCGAGAAAAGTGCAATTTCTGCCATGCTTTAAAATGGAAAGACGAAAGCCCCGGAATGTGTTGCAGTAATGGAAAAGTTCAACTGCTTCCCTTTCAAAAATATCCCGACCCCTTACATAGCCTTCTTTCTCACGACCATCCTGAGGCTGAGCATTTTCTTAATAATATTCGCAAATACAACGGTTGTTTCCAAATGACGTCGTTTGGAGCAAAAGAGATAAAAGGAGACCATTTCATGCCAACATATAAGGTGCAAGGCCAGGTTTATCATAGAATAGGGAGTCTAATGCCTCGAACACAAAAGCAGCTGTCTTTCCTTCAGATATATTTTGTTGTTGATGATAACCGTGAAAGAGACATTCGCTGTGGGTACTTTCAAGATGTCAAGCCAGCATTGGTAGGCCAGCTCCAAAAAATTCTTCGTGAACATAACAATTATATCAAAGAGTTCAAAGCTGCTATTGATTCTGTTCCCAAAGATCAGCAAGATTTCCAGGTAGTTATCACTGCTGACCAGAAGCCTTCGAGTGCTCACAAGGGACGTTACAATACTCCTACCACTAACGAAGTTGCTGTCTTGATTGTAGGCCAGGTGTTTGAAAAGCGAGACATTGTGCTATAAAGTAGGGAAGACAAACTGATAAGAATCAGTGAGCTACATCGAGCGTATGATTCTCTTCAGTATCCTCTCATGTTCTGCCGTGGTGAAGATGGCTATTGTATCAACATCCCTCAGCGTGACCCAAACACCAAGACAGCACTTAAGAAAACTGTGTCTGCAGCTGATTTCTACGGATATAATTTAATGGAGCGAGAAGGCGAAGAACCATATTTACTTTTGTTTCGCAACCTCCTCAACCAATTTTTGGTTGATATGTAAGCAAAAATTGAAACAGAACGGCTAAACTTCATTCGAAACAACCAAAAAAAGTTGAGGAGTGAAGACTACATTCACTTGAAGGATGCCATGAGAAAAGCTGATGCTCAGGTATCGGAGCTGGGTAAGATGGTTGTACTGCCATCAAGCTTCACTGGAGGACCTCGTTACATGCATGAGCGTACTCAGGATGCCATGACCTATGTCCGCCATTTTGGTCGTCCAGATCTCTTTATAACTTTTACGTGCAACCCAAAATGGCGAGAGATATGTGAAATGCTCAAGGAAGGTCAGAAGGCTCAGCACAGACATGACTTGGTAGTTCGGGGTTTCTACTTAAAAGTGAAGCATTTGATGAAACTAACGAAAGGGTCTATATTTGGAGCATGTAGATGTCACATGTTCTCCTTAGAATGGCAAAAAAGAGGCCTTCCTCATGTACACATTCTCCTTTGGCTAGAAGAAAAGATTAAACCAGACATGATTGACAAAGTTATTTGTGCAGAGATACCTGACCCAGAGCTAGACCCTACCCTCCATGAGATTGTGAAGTCAACTATGATCCACGGCCCATGTGGTGCTCTCAACAGAAGTTCGCCCTGTATGGTTGATGGAGCTTGCAGCAAAAAGTATCCCCGTCCTCTACTAAGAGAAACACAGACTGGGGAAGACGGTTATCCTAAATATCGTAGGCGTTCTCCTTCAGATGGTGGATTTGTTGTTGACATCAACGGGGTAAAGCTTGACAATCAATGGGTGGTACCTTTTAACCCTGTCCTGTCTCGCACCTTTTCAGCGCATATCAACGTCGAGTACTGCAACTCTGTCAAGTATATCAAACATATTTGCAAATACGTCAACAAAGGGTCCGATCAAGCAGCTTTTACAGTTGAAAATGAACTTGACGAGGTGACAAGGTACCAGACAGGACGCTACATTAGTACTTCTGAAGCTGTCTGGCGAATTCTCTGCTTTCCAATACACGATCGCCATCCCCCAGTCATGCATCTTGCAGTTCATCTTGAAAACGGCCAAAGAGTTTATTTTAACGAAGAAAATGTCATGGAAAGGCTAAACAACCCGCCAAAAACTACTCTTTTGGGCTTCTTCGATCTGTGCAAAACCGATGCGTTTGCAAGAACCCTCCTTTACTCTGAAGTTCCGTCATATTTCGTATGGAAAAAGAATACCTTTTGTAGAAGAAAGCAAGGAAAATCAGTACCAGGCTATTCCGGGGTGAAAAAAGATCAGGTTTTAGGCAGGGTATATACTGTTCACCCTAATAACTCTGAGTGCTATTTTCTACGCCTTCTCCTACACGAAGTTAAAGGGCCTACGTCATTTGAATATCTTAGGAACGTAAATGGAGTGGTCCACCAAACGTTTCAGTCTGCATTTACAGCTCTTGGTTTGCTCGAAGACGACACTCACTGGGATCGAACACTAGAAGAAGCTTCACTCTCAGACTCCCCGTCCAAGATCCGCGAACTACTTGCCATCATGTTGGTGTTTTGCCAAGTAAGTAGTCCTCTCACATTATGGGAAAAACACCGCGACAGTTTGGCGGACGACGTAAAGAGGTCGATGGAGACAGAGTTTGGGGATGTGCAACAGCGTATGGACATTGCGTACAACAAATATTTGGCTTTACTCGAAGATTTGGTGTATTCAATGTCTGGCAACCGTCTCCAAAACTATGGTCTTCCTACACCACTTCGCGAGCAAGAGTCCATCACTAACAACCTGGAACGCCTCAGAGAAATTTCTTTCGATGTAGTCCAGCTCTGTGAAAGGGTTGCTGTAAATGTTCCAAAGCTGAACGAAGAACAACTGAATATTTACAAAGAAATTACCTGCAGTATTATTTCAGAATCTGGGCAACTCTTTTTCCTGGACGCTCCTGGTGGTACCGGAAAAACATTTTTGATCAATTTGTTGTTAGCAAAAATAAGGAGTGAGAAAAAGATTGCCATCGCAGTTGCATCCTCTGGCTGCGACACTGCTTTATGGTGGGAATACGGCTCATTCAGCTTTCAAGTTGCCTCTCAACCTGAACCACTCAGAAACACCTATTTTCAACATATCAAGACAAAGCAATATGGGCCAGGTACTCAAAGAAACAGTATTAATTGTTTGGGACGAGTGTACCATGGCCCACAAAGGAGGTATAGAGGCTCTGGACAGGACACTTCAAGACATCAGGAACTGCAAACGTCTAATGGGCGGAGTTCTGCTGGCTGGAGACTTCAGGCAAACCTTGCCCGTGATACCTCGAGGAACTCGGGCTGATGAGGTGAAAGCGTGCCTTAAGTCATCCTTCTTATGGCCAAAAATTAAAATCCTGTCTTTGAGAGTTAACATGAGAGTTCATTTGAATGGAGATGTGAAAGCAGAAGAATTTTCTACATTAGTTTTACAAATAGGTGATGGTAAACTGCTAGAAGATCATGAAAGTAAATATGCAATACCTCAAAATCTTTGTCATACTGTTAGTGATATGAAGACACTGCTTGACAAGATATATCCTAACTTAAATGACAATGTGAACAATAGTCCAACATGGTTGCAAGAGAGGGTGATTCTTACCCCAACTAACGACTCTGCAAATATAATAAACCTTTCGTTGTTAGAAAAATTGCCTTCTGCTGTTGTGAGGTATGAATCTGTGGACTCAGTGGTTGAGACAGAAGACGCTGTTCACTATCCAGCGGAGTTTCTCCACACTCTGAACCCCCCTGGAATTCCACCTCATGTTCTTTCTCTAAAAGTCGGTGCTCCAATAATGCTACTCCGCAACCTAAACCCTCCCAAACTCTGTAACGGTACCAGGCTGCAGGTGAAAACTCTGCATAAACATGTTATTGAAGCGACAATATTTACAGGCGTTGGTCAAGGAGAAACTGTTTTTATTCCCCGAATTCCTCTTATTCCCTCAGACTACCATCTTGCATTCAACGTCTGCAGTTCCCTGTAAAATTATGCTATGCCATGACTATTAACAAGGCACAAGGGCAAAGTTTGAAGATGGCTGGGGTAGATCTGAGCAATGACTGTTTCTCCCATGGCCAGTTATACGTAGCATGTTCTAGAGTAAGCTCATCTGACAGTCTGGTCGTCCTTCAGCCAGAAAAAAGGACTAAAAATGTTGTTTACAAAGAGGTACTAGGCACTTAAGAAAACAACAACAACATCAATTTTGGCTGTCCGTATATATCTATCAGACTAAAATGTACTAAAATATATTTAAGTACTTGCATATATTAAACTACCTGGTGGGACTGTTCCGGCAGAGGATAGGGTGACTACCTTACCAAATAAAACTACCCGGTGAGACTGTTCCGGCAGAGGCTAGGGTGACTGCCTTACCAAATAAAACTACCCGGTGGGATTGATTCGGCAGAGGCTAGGGTGACTGCCTTACCAAATAAAACTACCCGGTGAGACTGTTCCGGCAGAGGCTAGGGTGACTGCCTTACCAAATAAAACTACCCGGTGTGATTGATTCGGCAGAGGCTAGGGTGACTGCCTTACCAAATAAAACTACCCGGTGTGATTGATTCGGCAGAGGCTAGGGTGACTGCATTAACAAATAAAACTACCCGGTGTGATTGATTCGGCAGAGGCTGCCTTACCAAATAAAACTACCCGGTGTTTTTAATAAAATGTTATATATATACATATATTTTTTTTTTTTTTTTTAAATAAGTTGTAAATATGGTCTCTACCTGCCGGCCTCCTCGTGGCGAGACTGGATACGCCAGACTCATTTTCTCAATTTTAATTCTGGTAAACCAACGGGCAGATGTACTCGAGTTACTAACAATTAATTATTTCGTTCCTCGGCGAAAATACACAACCCGTACATAGGTCCTAATGTAAGTGTTCCTTAATCATAATCCGTAGCGAAGCACGGGTACTTTCTGCTTGTTTATTATATACTTTGTAAAATCATTTGTAAAATGTATGGTGTGTAAATAATTGAATGATTCATGTCAGATTTGGTTCTTTGGAAGACAATGTAAACTTTTGTTTTGGCCCTATCAGTGTGGAAATCTCCACCCCTCTGTATGTGTGGTGGTGTATGGTGGAAAAAGTGGCACTTAAGAGGCGGTTACTCGGCCAATCTAGTGGTCCCTAGACAGTGCGAGAATATTGTTATTGTAATCCTTAACCTATAATATGGCAATTTAGCTATTACTTATTTAAAAAAAATTGTATAGTATATCTTAATGGATCACTAAGTTTTAAGTTGCCCTTACCCCTACTTTAAGAGTAGTGTAATTATCAAATGTTAAAATTCAAGCACAACTGCCAACAGTTAAGCTCGTTGTATAACTTTAATTAATTATTTTCTCGTATTAAGCTAGATTAATGCCAGTAACACAGAAATATTACTCCAAAAGGAATACTCATAAAGAGTTACATCAATATATTATTACTTGTTCAAAAATATATAAATAACCGTCCTTATTTCTTTGCGCACAAAGGAGCAACACACAATGGCTCCGCACCGCCGTTCCGAAAAGCCTTTGATGGTTTCAAGTTCGTAGCGCTTTTATAATCTGGCTCACCCAAAGGATTAATTAGCCTGTTATTCAACCCTCGACATTTTCCTAGCCTCGATCCATTCAAGTAAAAGTACTGAACCCATATATATGTATATATATATATATATATATATATATATATATATATATATATATATATATATATATATAAATAATTTTAATTAGTGGTTAGCTAGTCTGTTAGTTTTTGAATATTTTACTAAGCTTTACCCTCTGAGCACTATTTATACTTAACAATTCTAATAAATACAATTTATTACGGTAAAATAACGAATATAATTTTACGAGCTAAATCCATTTTTCTAAGAGATATTTGTAAAGAATCTTTCATCATGGAAGGTATATTGTTGGAAATTGATAGATGAGTTTAGTACACGGGAAATAACACGGAGTGAAATAATTGTGGGTTTGCCACAGTAAAATGGGAAATATGTCTAAAATGAATTACATAAATTAAACGATTTTAGGGAAATAAGAAAGTGCTTAATATGTGACATAAGTTGAACGTAAAAAAATCACATAAGGTGTAACATGCCTATGGGGATGGACTAAGATTGCATTAATACAGTTATAATTTGAAAGTTAAAATTGCATTAGGTAAGTTTTGCATAATGTACAAGCTTGTAGGTTGTGGAGTTTATTTTGTCAGTTTTTGAATGATTCGACTCAAGTGTACATGCATGGATTATGGGGTTGGGATGGGCTCAATAGAGAGGTGTATGGGATGAGGGGAAAACAATATACTGTATATGTATAAACTACATAGTTCAAATAGGATCACCTGTATAATATGGATGATGGAAATAGAAGGGGTTCCAATGTTGTTAGCGTGAAGGAAGATCGTAGAGAAATTTTCTGTTGGCAGATTGATTGGAACTGCCTAAGGGGTTTTTTCTATTATAAAAATATTTGTTTGATTTATTAATAGTCTATAGTAAAATACTGTATATCCTCTAAGATGTTTTCTATTTGCGTGTTTAATATTTATATAATTTGTTGTCAATTGTTATTTATTTATTTATTATTAGTACTTTTATAATTGTTGTTCCATGAAGAAATAAGAAAAGGACAGGCATGAACTTCTCTATTATAAATATAAAATTAATTATAATGCTTCATTGTAACTGGGAAAAAGCCTGTTATATAATATTTAAAGATAAACAAATAAAATAAATACATAGAGTTACATGTATAGAGGTATATGGAGGGGAAGTACGGTTTATATATAGTATCATTTATATTCAGTTGGTAGGAGCATAACACATACAATTATGTAAAACTGTTGGCTAAGAAGTTAGGTAAGAAAGAAAAATCATGTAAACAAATGTAGGTTGGGAATGAAGATCCCGTTTATTGGGTTTGGTGATTATTTGGCGTGTCATATTCCGTATGTTGATTGCGTGGGAAGATCATTTGGCGAAACATATTCCGTATGTTGATTGTGTGGTAAGATCATTTGGTGAAACATATTCCGTATGTTGATTGTGTGGTAAGATCATTTGGTGAAACATATTCCGTATGTTGATTGTGTGGTAAGATCATTTGGTGAAACATATTCCGTATGTTGATTGCGTGGGAAGATCATTTGGCGAAACATATTCCATATGTTGATTTCATGCGAAGATCATTTACTGAAAAATATACTGTATGTTGATTGCGTGGGAAGATCATTTGGTGAAAAATATTCCGTATGTTGATTTTGTGGAAAGATCATTTGGCGAAACATATTCCGTATGTTGATTGCGTGGGATAATCACCTAGAAAATTGACATGTAATTTTGGCTCAAACATTACTTAAATCTAGTAAACTTTGTGATCTAGATAAGAATTTTCCTTTTAGAATCAATCATTTGTGTAGGTTAAGTGGGAGATCTCCTCTAAATAGAATTTAACAAGGTTAATTATCTACAGTTGATGGAAGTTATATAAAAGCAGTTTTATAAAAAAGTTATATAAAAATTATAACATTCTTAAGGTAGATCCAATCAGCGAGCAAATTATATCTAATAACAGAACAGATCAATGCTATAGTAACTGAGAAAGGTACTTTTGATTTAAGGAGAACAGTGGTTAAAATTTTATATTGATTGAATTATATTGCTTTAAACTTATGGACAGTAATGCCTCAAAGACCTTATCTGGAAATTTACAGAAAGTAAGCAGTGACAATCTATTTATATTGAAAATGGAATTAAAGACTCGAGGCTGGCAGCTTTGTTTATTTCTGTACTTTCATCAAACGCATAAACAATAATACAAATTCTTGCCTATTTATTAAAACTAATATGTTTTTTCCTTATATTTCAAAGGCCGTTTTCACTGATGAAAATTGCAATCAATTGTATGATTGTTTTTAGTAAATATTAATTATTATCAGATCTTCGGTCAAGTTGCAAAAGTAAAACGTAATCAAGTTCACATAGTGATGCCTCGGAATGTTTTGTAAAAACAAACCAGACCTTGATTAAAAATGGAAATTTTATTACAAAACCACTAAATATATACGGATTAAATTCAATAAGACACTGCCAGCTTTCTAAGATCTTATCCATATTGAAACGGATGGATGGAAGCTTCAACAAAGACTCGACAGGTGCAACTGATGGAGTTTAATTTATACAAGTTAGGCAACTGGTAACGCATCGTTGACAAGTTTGTCAAAATTAATTCAGTACAACATGAGTGTGTAAGCCTTCTTGAAATGCATCCCTTGAAAAATTGGTAAAGTTACCTAATTATAAATGTAATAACGATATCGAATTCTAGGAGAGTTACATTCCAGAAGTAGTAACCTTTAGTATAACGTTAGTATAACACAGTTGTTCTCACTCTGTTCTTCGCATGGTAAAACTACTTTAATGCAGTTAATTCAATCTTGCTATTTTGAAATTACTCTGTACAATCATCAACGTTTTTCACTATTAGAAACCAGCCGATTTAAATTAAAAAATGATTTAAATATAAAAATATGTAGCTTGCGTTTGAATTATTATTTAGTTTACTATTACGTCCAGCCACGTTAGAGAGCTCGTAATTAATTTGTCACGGGTGAAAATGTTCCAAATTAGGTTGTAATGTAACAATATGTGAATCATACAAGGTAGCCGCCATTAACGATTTTTAAACATTTGAACAGAGAAAAATCAACAAACATGAATTCTGAATCAATACACAGACAAGACCGATTCGAAATTAATTTCAAAACTAATTTCAGACATACAGATATGATACCCCTTCAAACTAAACTGATCTTAAGTCCACCGTGTTTTATATCTTACCCAAATTTTTGTTTTGATTAAATTATTCATTTATTTAATCTCAGTAGACTATATTGTAACTATAATCCAGACATTAGAGATAGTTATTTATACAACCCTTTTAAAATTATATATGAATTGAATGAACAAATTAAAGTCATTTGCCATTAGGTTTTCTTTTTGGTCAATATTACTTGAACAAAAAACATATTTTTTGAAAATTTTATTTTACTATAATCCTGTTGTGTTTTATTGAAAAAAGAAAAGATGATTGTATACAAATAAATATAGATACAATTTTTAATGCCACATCAGTTGTTGAAGAAGTACATAGCCGATCCATCTACAAATGGAAGGCTGCTTATTTTCCTCCGTGTTCCTCGAAGGCGTAAAGACACAGCTCGAATAATTGAACGCGGGCTCTATACTCTCAGCCATACGATGACTTAGGAATGAGCCGTCTCCATTTTGAAAATATTTTTTATTCATTTGTTTACTGCAAGCTGGAATAAGTGTCAGTCTAGTAAAACTAACGGGGCTTTGCTGCAAGTGAGAACGAACATTCAATAATAAAGAGAAACGTTTGTATTAAAATACTAAAACCTTAATTTGGATGCACCAGTTTAAATCATAACCATATTTACAATCGTCCTGAATATTTTTATATACGTATTAAAATATTTTTAGTATTTAAATGTAATAAATTAAGAATGCAATAGTTTTATTTGACCAGTAAAGTGAAGTTAGTGTATTCGTTTAGTTATGTTTTGACATTATTTTTGTTGTTGTAGGTTAAATTTAAACCTCGCCATTTGTCCACTTTGAAATGTAGCAGTTTTTTTATTTTGATTCGTACACTGGTGTGTTTAAATCACTTCCAAACTGTTTATAGAAAAGTAATACAGCTCGACTAACATTTTCTGAGGAAAAGTAATAGGTTGCTACTCTCCAGTGTAAATATGTCTTTGTGAACGAATATAAGGAGTTCCCTCCTGTCTTTATCAAATAATATTAGGGGTTCCCTCTGGTCTTTGAGAACGATTACTAGGAGTTCCAATAAATCTTTGTGTACGGATATTAGGAGTTCCCTGTCTTTGTGTACGGATATTAGGAGTTCCCTGTCTTTGTGTACGGATATTAGGAGTTCCCTCCTGCCTTTGGGAACGAATAGTAGGGATTCTCTCCTGACTTTGTGTACGGATATTAGGAGTTCCCTCCTGTCTTTGGGAACGATTAGTAGGGATTCTCTCCTGTCTTTGTGTACGGATATTAGGAGTTCCCTCCTGTCTTTGGGAATGAATAGTAAGGATTATCTCCTGTCTTTGAGTAGCGATATTAGGAGTTCCCACCTGTCTTTGGGAACGATTAGTTGGGATTCTCTCCTGTCTTTGTGTAGCGATATTAGGAGTTCCCTCCTGTCTTTGTGTAGCGATATTAGGAGTTCCCACCTGTCTTTGGGAACGATTGGTAGGGATTCTCTCCTGTCTTTGTGTAGCGATATTAGGAGTTCCCACCTGTCTTTGTGTACGGATATTAGGAGTTCCCACCTGTCTTTGTGTACGGATATTAGGAGTTCCCTCCTGTCTTTGGGATTGAATAGTAGGGCTTCTCTCCTGACTTTGTAAACGGATTGTAGGTAAGTGTTCTGTACTGTCTTGTGAAAAAATAATAAACATTCACTCGTGTCTTTGTGAATTGATAGTAGGCGCTCCTTCCTGTCTTTGGGAACGATTGTTAGAGGTTCCGTCCGGTCTGTTGTGTTTGTGTCTTGAATTGTTGGAAGAGTCATTGATCCTACTGTACTGTGTAACATAATACATAGTATAAATATTCTAATCGGCCGTAGACTCCTCTACACGAACGTTGTATTGTCTGCCTATGTGGCTGTAATCGTAAATGCAGATGCAAACCCATCTGCCGCCCTCGTGAGGATGTGTCGCAAGCCAAGGTCTCGTGACTCACCTATGGTCGCGAACGTGTGTGTGGGCCTTGTAGGCGGAGGTCTAACAATACACGACACCTCAGGCAACAAGCTCGTGATTTGTGGGGAGCGGTTTCCTGGCCTTTTCACTGAATAATTGAATATTGTAACATGGGGAATCCGGCTTGTGATACACAGTTGTGTTCGTTCCCAGGCCAAGATTAGAATGGGGATATGCATCAATTGCTCTGCTTAAAATAACAAACTGCCTTGCTGCTGCATTAAGCAGTAGCCTAGTAATACCGTAATAATATTGCTACCATTCCAAAATAGTGGATATATTACAATAATTTATGAATCCGAAATAATTTATCTAGCAAATTATTCACTTGCAACTGAAACTTGGATTTCATGCAAATGTTTGACAAATGTACGAAGTAAATAGACCTTTAGTTATAGTGAGGAAGTTTGTTTTGTACTTTTCACAATTCCCTGTGCCTTTCAACCCTTTCAGCACGCTTTGTAGGCCTACCTCCAGGATCGTCATTATAATGGGCGTGATGAGTTTACACAGAGACGAGAGGGAATTGCACTTATGACGTCATATGAACATATTTTAATGAGTTAGAGGTATGACCTCCAAAGACTGGATCGTATTGTAGGGTATCAGGCTAGAGTCTGTCAAACTTACATTGTAAAATTTAAGGAAATTTCTAATATTTAAGTCAAAATAAAAAGTGTTTGTTATAATAAAACTACTATTAAATAATAAAATTAATTTCTCTTAACAGTTAAACCAGTAAAATAGTCATGTTGTTTTATAATGGTAAACCTCACTTACTGGAGATTTATTATTATTAAAAAGAAATTACATTATCATTTACAAAAAAAGTAAAGTATTTTTTCTTTAGGCCGTAAGGATATAAACTTTCAACTATCAAATACAACAAGAACTAAACAACAAAATGTATTAGATATTGTAGCTCTTAATAACCAAAACCGTTTTTCAAAAAGTCTAAAGAAAAGGGAATTTAAATTTATTTGGAAAATATGCATATTATGTTGGGAATGTGTAGGCGAGTTTTCACTTGAATAAAGAAGGTCGGTCCAGTACCTGTGATGGGCGGACTTCAGCACGACGGCTGTTTGAATATTCATACACTTGGTGGTGGGTCAACAAAATACGTTAGGTGCTCGATTGTTGACCCTCCTCACTTTATTGCCTATCTTTAACATATTTTTTGTAACGTTTATTTCTGTATAATATATGATTATGGTGGTATTCATTGCAGTAATAATTATTTTACTTCACTCCCTAAATTAAAGCTTGAAATATTTCATTTTAAGCCTTATGTGAATTAACTGAGTTCAATGACAAAGTAAATAATAAAGCTAGAAACAATCACATATTCATTCATTAAACACAAAATTTAAAGAAAAGTATATCAAGTTGGCAAAAAAGATTTATTTATTAAGCCTTGAAGAAAAGAAAAAAACTCAAAGTTGTAAAATCTTTTATATTGAGGGTAAATTTTAAATCAAGCAACAATGTGTTTTACGTCACTAAGAAATATATGAGTAAACCTTTCAATACCGATACTTTTATACACACCCGAACATATATTATATTTAGATTTTTAATGTGAAAATAAAAAAATAAAAAACACCTGGAACGTAATATCAATATATTTTAAAGAGTAAACATATATCCTAATGGCTCAACATGCTTATATATTCAATGTTATTTGATAGGTACAGTGATTGATTACTTCAATAAATCCAAAAATTACTTTGTAGTTCAGGAAAGTCAATTAAATAAATTGTACCAGCTAACTGGTACAAACATCCTCCCTTTCCCTTTGTTATATAAAATTTCTTGAAAAAATTGAATTTTTAAATACTTTTGGGGGATAAAATTAGTTTAACTCAAAAACGTTTAAGTTCGGGCGTGTCTTGTTACTAGCGTACGTGTTAAAAGCACACATGGGTCAAAGCATGTTAAGAGCGCACAACCCTTCTACCTGTGGCCCGGAGGGTGTTAGAAGCGCACACGAGGGCTCAATCTGACCTGCCGGTGGTCTGGTGTAATCCCCTGGCCATAAATCGATTTTACAAGGTAGAGTGAATATACTAGTTCAAATTTAAACATTTGTGGGTTGAAAATTTCATTGAAGATAAACACGATAAATTAAAAAATAAGATTATTTAATTATATTGTAGTTTTTTTACAGTTCAATACGATAATTTTGAGTGTTTTAAAAGTTCAAGTTAAGGAGCACATATTTAGTATCATTTAATTCAAAGAATCGAGTGTAATTATCAGCAACAACTAATAACGTAGTTTATACGTGACAGCAAGTGTAAGGCACAACAAATATTAACTGCAATTCTAATTTTAATGATAGTTTGATTTTTTGTTTTTAGAACATATATAAAAAAAATAATTTGCAAGATTAAAAGTGTATTCTTAAGATACAATTTGGATATAGGTTTAATTGTTAAATACTTACTTGAAAATAATATCTTACTGAAAATACTAAAATGTATACAGATGCATACATAAACAATATTGTTGTCACCCGTGGTGCGGATATCGTCGGCAATAGGTAATGTT
Organism: Stictocephala bisonia; assembly: GCA_035578905.1. Lineage (NCBI taxonomy): Eukaryota > Metazoa > Arthropoda > Insecta > Hemiptera > Membracidae > Stictocephala > Stictocephala bisonia. The sequence continues at coordinate 23,114 of JAQJVL010006043.1, forward strand.
CTTAGTCCTCTTATACCGACAATGCTTCCTATCGGTGTGGGGACTACTGGAGAAGCCTGGGGTGTCTGTGTTGGATGGTGGCAAGGGTTCAGAAGCTGTAGAGGAAAGATAATACAACAAGCCAAGTACTAGGCGGAGTTGAAAGCAAAATAAACACTACGTGGTTCAGACTCCACGTTAACCTGGAACTTAGTTTCCTAGCTGTTGGGCTGTTAGTAAATGGCTTTCTGAGCATAAATCAATTTCTGTTTTTAACTAGGTTTGTAACTCGGTGTTAATTAAATATAACATACATAAAATATATATGAACATAGCTACATTTTCTTGTATGATGGTGTTTGTTATTCTCAAATTAAATTGTAATAAAACTAATTTTACATTTTGTCAGCTATACCAACAATGAATTATGTTACGATATTCTATTAGCATTGTATATAGACTTGGAAGTAACAGCTCAATTGACTGACTGAAGCCGATGCTGCTATATTCTCGCTCTAATACTAGTTCATTTAGTCATACTTACAGGAGTGCCGTTACCAGTTATTTCAGGTAAATCTGAAGGATGATGACCCCTTTGGTGTCCCAAGTACTTTAAAATAGCGAACTTCCACTGTAAAATTCCAATCGATAAAGCTGAGAAATATGTCCCTAAATGATATTGGGAAACATCTGTATATATGTCCTTTTCATATTATAATATAGGCCAATGGCTTACGATCAAACGGGCAATAGAAGAACCACATTTTTAGAATAAATGTATGTCAGTAGTCACCTGATGGTGTTTAGAGTCAAGCAAAACTAGATTATTAGATCACCCCTTCTTAATATCAATAATATAAATAACCAAATGAAGTAGTTGTTATTAACAAAAGCGTCTAATCCTCTATTAAGGCAATAACATTTTGACAGTAATTAATTAAAAACAATCTTCTAACTACTCTCCTAAACCTTTCCCAAAATTATAGCATGCTGTACGAAAACAATTGGGTGAGAACAGGCCGAAAGGCAGGATATATCACAGGATGTCACAGAATTTGAAAATTTGAGGTAGATACTAATGGATATAATGTGCATATTATTATAACTCATTCCAGTAATACTCAAGCGGCTGTCAGGAGATGTTAGTTTCTAAAACAAATGAAATAGTCAACAATATTTTCCAATTATTATTCTACTGTGCAAACATTTTTTAATCCTAAATTGTAAAAATATCACAATGCATTTTTTAAATTATAGTCTTTCAATAACAATAACAAAAATAACAGATACAATAATAAGTAAAATGAAAAATATAATAATATTTAAAATTAGAATTATATATAACACCAACTAAGTTTAACGACCTTACACTTGCTGTCTCGTAGTATGTGTGTTATTAGTTGTTGCTGATAATTGCTCTTAATGCATGTACTTAAATGTTACTAAACATGTGCTCCTTAACTTGGGATTAAAACACTTAAAATTGTCGTACTGAACTGGGACAAAAACTAAAACATAAATAATGTTACTTTTTCTTTCGTCGTGTTTATTTTTATTGAAATTGTGAATCCACAAATAATTAAATTTGAACTAGGTGCACTCAACTTTGTATAATCAATTTATTACCAGGGGATTATACCGGACCGCCGTTAGGTCAGGTTGGACCCTCGTGTGCGCTTCTAACACCCTTCGGGCCACAGGTTGAAGGGTTGTGCGCTACGAACACGCTTTGACCCTTGTGCGCTTTTAACACGTGCGCTATTAACACGGAATCAAGTCCGAATCATGAGATTTTCCTAAAATATTCTAAATTGGAAGCAACATCTTTCCTAAAAGGTTAATACAAATATTCTAAATCGTTTTTCAATAAACTTTTATTTTTAATGTTTTTTTGCCCATAAAAATAAAATAAATTAAAATTTTTAAGAAGTTAAAAAAACAGGTTGTAGATATTGGCTAAATGCACCTATATATAAAATTTAATAAAAATTGATCCATACGTCTGGTCTCCAGTGAAGTGCACAGACACACATATGGATAAACACCGAAATAAAAAATATATAAATAAATAAATAAAATAAAATAAATAAAAAAACACTTTTTGGGTTCAGGATGTCCTAAAATAAATGTTAAACCAATTTTAAACACTTTTTTTGAACGACAAAAATTAAAACATCTGAATGTTTTGTAACAAAGGATTATTATTAAAATCTCTGCAGACTCTTAAGTCCAGGTTGGTTTAGCAAACCTCAGCTCCAACAAATTTTTAATAAGTTTTCATTCATGTCACCTGTTTGGTTGTTGTTGTTGTTACCCTTATGCATGTTGAGAGTGGACTGTGCTAAAATGGACTACCCACCTCTGTTAAGTAGAGGATAAATTGTGGTGGGGGTAAAAGTGGTGGAGTAATATCCCGGTATCTAGTACATGAGTTCAATCCAACTGAAACCGAAACTTCGCATTTCCAAAGTTAGAGTTCACGTAGTTGCTGTTATTTCACACTTTAGCTCAAAATTATCTTCCTCAATGTATGGAGTAGGTCAAGGTCATTGGGATTGTTTTTAAAAACGCCTTCTTGCACGGAGCAAACTCTGTGTGCGATGGTGTTTTTCTTATTTTTCAATTTTATTTATTTATTTATTTTTATACGATAGTTTCTTATTTACAAATGTACAACTTAAAACTAAACTGTCCTGGCTATACGTCGAACCGGCGTGTCTTCACAGCCTTGGAACTCTTCCATCAGTCTATTGTACAATCCTTTTCCACACTCTTCAGGTCCAATGCTTTCCCATAAATTTATAAATTAGTATCCATATTTTATTTATTTTTATTTATGCATAATAGTCAAAAACACCTTATACGCTAAAATATAGCTAGGCAGATGACTTGTCAAGTTACAACAGTGATACAAAACAATATAAAACAATAATAAATATATAACAAAGATGAGCAGCTAAAAATATATACACCAAATAAGCAGTTTTCGCTACTGGAAAACCACCCGTCCTGACGTGGAATCCAGGTAGTCTGAGACACTGTAAAACAGTTTGAGATTAGATATTTAAAGAGTCTCTCATTAACATCTTATAATCGTCCAGGTCTTTTAACTCAACTGGTAGATGATCGTATAGTCTTACACAGGAGTAAAAAGGGGATTTTTCGAGAAAAGTTGTTCGATGAATAGGATACTGCAAAATGGAAATTTTTCTAGTATTATAGCAGTGTGTATAATATTGGAAAATCTCTCATAATTTGACTTTACAAAAAGTAAAGACTGGAACAAGTAAGCTGATGGTACAGGAAGAATCCCTAAATTTTTGAAATGTTTCCTGCAAGAGTCATTGTGAAGAGAACCAGTCATAAGTCTAATTATTTTCTTTTGTTTTAGAAAAACCTTAGATGACTCAAAAGAACCTCCCTAAAATAACAGTCCATATGTAATCAGGGATTGGATTTTATAACTTTATAAAGTTATAAATCAGTCCGACATTTATAAGTTTAAATCCTTTGGCGTTATAAAGCATACCATCTCCAAATCCTTTGGTTAAAATCAATAACTGTAATGTTTTTAAGTTGACAGCTTCTCCATCGTAAGTAGGGTCTTGCACGTTGCTTAATCTTTTACCACCAAGCATCACATGATCGGGGTACATTTTTGGAGTGTTTTTAGTAAAGAAATCCATGTTTACAGCATCTGTAGGTAAAACAGGCTCTTCTTCTTTTCTAATTAGTTTACCATCAAAGTCGAAATCATCACCTGGATAAGTTCTTTTTAAACTGCATTTATTAACAAAACTCAAAGTTGCCGCATCGGAAGGTAAAACATGCTCACGCAAATCTCTTATATATTTGTTTTTAACAGTGTAATGCACATCATCAGTTCTTCTTAAACCATAATCTTTTATATATTCCATATTAGCTGCTCGCTGGGCAATAATGGTAGTGAAACATTTCTAATACATCTTTTTTTGCATCGTAGTGATTATTTTTGTTGGATAATTATAGAAAATTGTTCGTTACAAAATCAACACTTGCTAAATTTTGTATATCCGTTGGTGAACGAGTAATAGTTTGTTCATATTGACCAAACTTGTCCACAATCATGGTGATATTAACAGCTCCGTTCGTATAAGAGCGGTATTTTATAAGTTTGTAAAGTAGGTCAAGGTCACCCAAAAAGGTTTGCATAAAATATTAATTTAACTAAACTAGTATAACTTAAACTAAAATGAAGATGAATTCAGATGAGTTGTGAGTTCAGTAGAGTTGTTGCCACTCACTTCATGTGACATTAGGTAAAGTGTGCTGGCTTCTATATTCCTCATATCTTCATTTTGAAGGAGATGCACAAATCGTTTAGGCAGGAATACTTGAAATTTTGCTACATCACCTGGAGTGTAAGGAGCATCACTTAAAGTGACTAAAATCACATCCGCCACAGCAGTATCCATCTTCCTTATACTGTGAATTATGTATAATGTTGCTCTTTTAGCTCGGAACACTTCTTTGTGACTAGAACGGTTGATTTCGATTGAGCATTAAACTGTTCAACCAACGATTGTAGAAACTGTTGTGACGCCATCTTTAATAATGCTGCTGCTGCTGCTTCTACAAGTGTGTTCTCCTTTGAGCTCGGAGTAATACTGGTGTATGGTTAGCGGCGCACTCTCGTATTTATACCCTCTATTACCCCCACTATTATGCTTATCCCCATCATTCTAATATTCCAGAGGTGTTTCTCAAAAAGCAGCTAGACGGTGAGCTTTTTAATGGACAGTGTGAATAACTATGTTTTTGGTTTTGTACACAAACACAAACACCATCGTAACTCCCCTTAAAACCTTTTTCAATATTCGCACCTTTTTTAATTGTATGTCATCGCATACCTGCATTTGACATACAATACATAAATGTATTGTAAACATTTCTGGTTGTATGTAATCGAATCCAGTTTCGTTTCTCACATCCAGTTGTATAACATTTGTAAAACTTTGAACAAAAATGGTATATGATGCATTCAAGATCATTATAACTTGTAAAACCTTCTTCCCATTTAATATAGTGATACTTATTTATCAATCAGTTGTTTGTTCTTTTAGCTTTTTGAGATAAGATTTTAAAAAGAAATGGAGGTTTAAACAAAAATAAATATAAAACTCCTGTATTAATATCTAAAAAAGTTAATTCTTTTATAATGTACTCATTATCATTTCCAATAAAAGCTTGAAATTCTACAACACAATCCTTTTCCTCAATAATATGTACAGCATCTTTAAAATATACTGAAGGAGTGTTTAGATTGTGACTCATTTCTGTGAGCGAGTTAACTGGTGTGCACACCACGATAGGGTTAAATATAAAACATACATATTGAACTGGTTTCCCCACCATGGTAGGTTTAGATATACTAAGCCGTAAGGTTCCCAGCGCGTTGGTGTATATTTAACCTGGGCACCATCCCTGGTAGGCATACCCCACAAAGTTAAGAAAGTTTACTCTGTTTATCCTTTTAAATACTCTTCTGCATCTGTATTATTTTCTGTTTGAGTTTCTTTATTTTCACCAACACTTTTGTAATCTCTTAGACGTCTCTACACTTCCACTTCGTAAGGGATTCTATTAAATATTGATGTATCTATAGGACTGTAAAGAATAGGTGCATCAGGTTGTTTCCATCGTATGTATAGTAATCTTGAAGAATCGGTCCAGAAAACGCCATCTGTTTTACATATTATCTGATAACGGGTGAAGCGTTAGTGGTTAAAATAAAAAATTCCTCCCGTGTAACTAGCACTTTTTCGTCATGTTTGCTTAAATTTGTAATCCGTATCAGTTGTTCACCACGTTGTTTAAAAATATCAATCTCGATGTCACTATCCAGTAATCTTATATTAGTTTTTCTAGCAATTACATTGTTTGCTAGGTAACATTGGATTAGATGTATATGTTTAACAAATGAATCCCACGCAGTCTCTGTAAAGTGTACCATTTTAGATCCATGATGTAAAATAACAGTTGGTGAATAATTCAAAGATTGAAGTAGCCCTATTGATAAATATTTACTCAGACAATTAGATAAAGGGTACATAACCCGAAGGAAAACCTCTGCTAGCAATGTTATGGATGGTTCTTCACTTTTCCTTTTACCATTATTCTTGCGTGTTGATTCATCCTGTTCATCATTTTGAAACTCTGCAAACTCTCCTTCCTCATTACTTAATAGCGGTGTATCTGAAGAAATACTCATGCTGTAACTATCATGTTGACTCGTTCGAACTCTGTGGTTAACTGATATTGCTGAATGTTGCCTCGCTTTTATACTTTCATGATTGTGGAGGGGGAATATTTCATTCTACAATACCAGTTTAACAACTCCTGTGAGTAGAGTATACGTGACAATCTTATCATGAAGAATTAAACAGTACGCACTTATATTTTCTACTGAAAGATTTTGGTTGAATCAACAGTAAATCCTGATAGTTTATACCTAATTTCGTCAGATAAATACGTCATGGAATCATTAATAAATGGCACAGTGGTTCCAGGTGTTTCTAATCTTTATTTTTTATTCTTCCTTCAATGTAGAGAAAACTCTCCAATGGTAGAGTGTAAAAGTCCTACTGTTGTATCGGAATACGAATTTCATCATTATTGTTTAATTTCGATGAAGCGTAAGGGTTGTGGGTGTGATACTCCTTCTCCCATAGGTTTTCGTCAAATGTCGGTCCGTGTGTTAAATCCAGAATATCCATATTCATTAATCTTAAAACCCAAGTTTTCTAGAAACTGACGATTATCACTTGTTAACTCGTCAGCTGCTAATGAGCTATTAAGCTCCTTACTCCTTGATTTTTTCTTTTCACAAGATAATCCCATTCTTTACACACTAGTTTTCAAATGGATCCTAACTGAGATAATTTCTCCTCTGAAATTGATAGGGGTTACGTCCTGATCCAATATGTCCAACACTATGTCTGACATGTAACTGTTGTTCAGAGGTAAATACACTAGGTTATTGGGGTTTTCAATTATTTTAAATCCAGGTGGTACTGATGGATAAAATGTATGCAATATGTGGCTATTTTCTCCATTTCTATAAGATCCATGCACAATGTTGCATGTGACGTTTATAGTGTTTACCTTTAAAATGTTTGCAGTATTTTCACCAGAGTGTGTTTTATTAGGTTTCAATATATTCATTGTATTAAGAAAACCTAGAATATCACCAATTGAATCAGGTTTGCTAAAATCTATTTATTATTTAGATTTTATTTCAGTTTTTAAAGTGTTGTTGTCAGCTTTGATTATTATATTGTCTTTTCCTACATGGTTTTGTACCATTCTGTTTATATCATCTAATTCATATGAACCTGTTGGTAAAGTTATTTAATCCATTTAATAATTTTCCATTTTTATCAACACTTTTGGAATAGTGAGGTTTATTATTAACGTTTTCAGTTATCTTCGGAATTGAATTGTATGTTGTTAAATCTAACAGTGCTGCTTCCCAAAGTTTTCCTTTTGCAATCGTATTGCTGGAAATAGCACACTCTGTAATATGGATGAGTTTCCAGTAAAGTAAACTGTATACGAAGACATCTCACAGTTGACTAACACTTGTAGCCAAAAGTTCTAAACATAAATGTCCATATATTGATGTATTTGAAGGCTGTTGTCGTTTATAGTTGTAAAATACGTGATCGACTGAATTAATATAACGTAGAAGTTCTTTAGGCGGAGGGAGATTCCCAATACTATAAAAATAAAACACTGTTTTATTAGGTTTTTTATAACATACCCAATGCGTTCCAGGTCCATCAATATTATCCACCTTTACAACACCAGTCTCGTTGTGTTTAATACGTTTTGAAAGATTATCTTTCATGAAAACACCTATAAAAATGGTATTTTTAGACAAGCAGCAAAATGCAGAAGGTCCATGTTGGTGAAGGCTTTGTTTGGTAATATAAGTTTAGTTTGCTTATTTAGTACACACGGTAAGTATTTAGGTACAACCCTTGCCCCTTTTTTAACATTGACCATAGTGTAGTTTTTCGAGTATTTCTGTTTTTCTTATTTCGATATTTTAATCCTCTATTCAATCCTCCTATTTTCTTTTTGGATGTTGTCGTCCTCTCCTTTTACCATCTCCGACTGCTGTTATACCTCTCATTGCTGTCGTAACCACTAAAGCCACTGCTCTTTCACCAACACTAGCGCCAACAGATTTTACTCTGTTCCGCTCCTTTTCAGCTAGAATTTTATCAGCCACCAATCTGTTAGCAGAATCACTATATTTAGAGTACGCTAACTTTTTTTACCCC
>JAQJVL010006044.1:0-31371 GCA_035578905.1 Stictocephala bisonia
GTTAATGGCAACCATTTATTTAATACAACAGTTGTGTTAATTGTGTTAATAATGGAGATATATTTAGCCCTTCAACAAAATTATATTGTGAAATTGATTAAGCTCTGTCTGGCAATTATTGGTGGTTCAGTGCGTATTGGATTAACACTGATAAAAACTAATGTTTATTAATGTCAGTCCCACATTTCACAATGTTTGTTGCTCAAAGCATCGGTTTGTCTAATTTTATCACAATCAATACAGGCAAAGAAGAAGTATATACAGTAAAAATAAGAAAATGTAAATTCTAGTTCACTAATTTCTCCGTTCATAAAGGACACTAGGAAATAGTATTTCATAAATACTTTTAAGTAAATATTTCCTATGAACACACTATATGAAACACAATAACAGGATTTATAAAAGTATTCATTAAAACAGGATTTAAATCTTCATATCTAGTGGATATATACAGATAATTACTGTATATGTGTTTTTGAAATTAGTTTGTTGAAAACCATTATTATTATAACATTTTCAATTTACTTTATTCCAAATTTCAATGATACCTATGTGTGTTATATAGGGAAAGATATTTTAGAACAATAACAATATATTAAGATGATTCAACGAGTCTAATTTTAGGAAAGTTTGTTTTTGTTTTAAAATTCGCTTGATATGACGCCTTTTTATTAATGTCAGCACGTATTTAAGTTAGCATTATCTGATACTCTTATTGTGTCGTTAAATGTTTCAATAATTTATCACAAGTTTGAATAGGAATAATTTATTTTAATTTGTGTTAAAAAAGTTGTATTCTGTACATATTTGAATATTGTATACACCCATACAGTACAATCTCACTGAACGTGTATGGGTGGGTGGGTGGGTCAATCCTACTGAACGTGTATGGGTGGGCGGGTGGGTCAATCCTACTGAACGTGTATGGGTGGGCGGGGTGGGTCAATTTTATTTCATTTCATTTCATCTTTATTCGTTTAAAACAATTACAGATATGTTATAAACACGTCATGACTAATACTAAAAAACTAAAATAAATTAAAATTGATATAAACTACAGCAAGTCACTTAAATTATAATAACATTTATCAAGAAAATGAGTTTTTACTTTTTTTTTAAATAATGGTAGCTTTTCCTCAACTTTGATGTTAAGTGGCAATTTATTATAAATGCTAATACAAATATGGTATGGGCCTCTCTCAAACACAGAAGTAGAATGTTCCAAGATGGAAAACATGTTCCTATTTCTAGTTGGGTATTTATGAAATGTGCCATTTGTAATAAAGTTATGTGAATGCTGCCTCACGAAAATACACGCTTCATAACCAATAATACCAGCCAGCGTCAAGATTCCCAACTCTCCGAATAGTGACCTGCAGGAATCAAATCTTCTCCTATTACTCATTACTCTCAGACACCATTTCTGGAGAATGAAAACTCTATTAAAGTTTGTCACACTTGAAAGGCCCCAAAATATAATACCAAATCGTAAAATTGATTCTATATGTGAGAAATATACAGTACGAAGGACCTCACGACTGCAAACCATGGCCAAACGGCTAAGAACAAAACAAATACTTCGGAGCTTCTTAAAAACGTGCTCAATGTGACTGTTCCAATTTAGGTTCTGATCAATATGAACTCCAAGGAATTTGACAGATGACTCTTGTTTGGCTTCATCATTTCCCACTTTAATTTTGACTTGGTTTTGTGACCTTTTGGAATTACTCAGGTGAAAGTTAATGAAATTAGTTTTATTGATATTCAGTTTAAGTTTATTTGCAGAAAACAATTTGTTAATAATATCAAGCTGATGATTGGCAATTGAAGTAACAGAGTTTGGAGATTTATCAGAAATAAAAATAGAACAATCGTCAGCAAACATAATTATATTTAGATCACTTGTAATTTTTGGGAAATCATTTATATATATTAGAAATAGGACAGGGCCAAGAATAGAACCCTGGGGTACTCCAGACGTAATCGATCTATAAGGAGAATAAATGGTTTGATGACATGACTGGATCTGAACAGTTTGACTCCGATCTGAAATGTAGGCTTGAAACAATTTGAGTGCATGACCCCGCACACCATATTTTTCAAGTTTTTGAAGTAGAATATTATGATTTACGGAGTCAAACGCTTTACTTAAGTCACAGAAAATACCAAGGGATTGATGGCCTTTGTCTAAAGAGTGTGTGAAGTCATTGAGAAAACTAAAAATTGCTGAAGACGTAGATTTACCCTTTCGAAAGCCATGCTGTTGGATAGATATTATATTATTAGTATCTAAGAAATTTACAAGCTTGTGACATAGTAATAATTCAAAGATTTTAGAAAATGAAGATAGAATTTAAATGGGCCTGTAGTTTTCTAGTAAACGTTTATTTCCAGCTTTGAATAAAGGAATGACTTTACTCAGCTTGAATGGTTTTGGGAATATTCCACCTTTAATACATGAATTACAATGAGTAAAAATATGGCGAATATAGGGAAAACACTCCTCAACAAAGAACAGGGTATCTCATCTATTCCTGCAGAGTTAGTGTTCTTTAACTGCTTCACCACTTTCTCAACATCTGAAACAGAAACCTCAGATAGGTAGAGACTTCCTCTTGGTGATGGTATATTTTTTTGAAAATCCAACGATTTACTGGTACCAGACAACGCATGAAATCCCAGTTTTGAGAAATATATGTTTAACTCCTCAGCTACATCACTACAATTTTTTACCAGCGCATTATTTACTATAAGTTCAATATCTTCATTTGCCCTCCCCAATCCCACTGAACGTGTATGGGTGGTCGGGTGGGTCCATCTCACTGAACGTGTATGGGTGGGCGGGTGGGTCAACACCACTGTACGTGTATGGAAGGGTGGGTGGGTAAATACCACTGTACGTGTATGGGAGGGCGGATGGGTCAATACCACTGTACGTGTATGGGAGGGCAGATGGGTCAATACCACTGTACGTGTATGGGAGGGTGGGTGGGTTAATACCACTGTACGTGTATGGGAGGGCGGGTGGGATATTCTTAAAATTCACAAAATTATTTTTAGGTACGATGAAATATCATTGTATTAAGAATATAACTTGGGAACCTATAGTATACAGGCATTCTTTAGTTTAAACAAAATCCTTTTTAAACTACCATTATTCTGCATTGAAATTGAAATATTTAATTTACTACAATTCTACAATCTTTAGTGGTAATATGTAAATGCTAAAACAAAATTATTATAAAAAATAGATATCCAATAATTAAGGTTTATCTACTTTAAATAATAAATACCATCCTAAGGTGCATTAGAAATTATTTTTTGGGTGTAATTGAATGCTTGAAATCTGATATCACTGAAACCTTGTTGGTGCTTTGATAAACGTAATAATGCTTTTCTAGGAGTTGACAGTGATCTGGCCAAAGCTCAACTCAGGTAAAAAATCTATTGAAACGTTATTGAAAAAAAATTACTAAACGTGCAATATTTAATGTCTTTTCAGGGTTATTTTGCGTAGTAGGAAATTTAACAGATTAAAATCAACCAAAAAAAGGAGAAAAATATTAAATCAATTATATTTTTATAAATGCTTTATGAGAAGAGCTGATATATTTTCGTACCTTAAATATGTGAGGTAGTTGCAATTAGAGGGAACTATATCTCCTGAGAGAGCATCCCTAATTACAAACAATTGAATGTATGCGTATCTAATCAAATGAACAGTCTGTTTATACGGTTCAATATTGACTCCAATATAAAATTAATTTGAATCCTAATAATACTAATAATTAAAATACGCTATTTAGAATTTAGATAAGTTAATTTAGATAAAGCAATAAATTTTCTCATTTATTGGCTCTTGGGATATGTAAATATTGACAATTAGTTGTCTGAATGTGCTTTGATTTGGCAAAACAGTAAGTAAAATATTTTAATAAGCATTTTTAACCTATCTCAACTAGTTTAACTTATTACAAAACCAATTATTAGTTAAATAAAAAAATAACACCATTCGAGTAGCACTAAAATAAAAAAAATAAAAAAAAAAAAAACAAGAAAAACCGAACTTAAAATGTCCCTGGAAAAGGAACATTATATACGAACGTTTTATTACGATAAAATAAATGTTGCGTAAACTTAAATAAGACAAAATATACACGGACTCTTACATTAATTTTTATTTGCATGTATATATAAATAAACTAAAAATACGATAATATTGTTTGTACTCGTAGAAGTTTTTACTTTACAAAAAGAGGAGGTCCTAAGCTTGATTTATATTTAGAAGACTTTGATTTAATACTTTCTAATAGTGACTTTATATATGTGCGCACGCGCGAGTGTGTGTGTGTGTGTGTGTGTGTGTGTGTGTGTGTGTGTGTGTGTGTGTGTGTGTGTGTGTGTGTGTGTGTGTGTACATAAAATTTCCTCTGTTTATGTCCCTAATGTCATAAACACATTCACTTAATGTACGTATATTTTAAACACCCTACATTTAGAATATGATGTGAACTAACTACAGTAGTTCAAGTATCCATTTAATTTCATAAAACTATCTTTTGCCAACTTTAAATCTCTTATCATTGATCAATGAAACATTAACCTATCATAGAAATTACAATTTATAAAATTACCTTTTACTAAGAGTTAGAGAGGGATCCTTAGCCCTAACTTTGCACAGTAAAATAAGACTATCTTTTTTAACCCCCTCTCAATATATAATACATCTCGTATATACCACTTCCTCAGACATACAATACTAATGCCCATAAAACCTTTACTATCTCCATAAACATTGCTTACTACTTTAGCTTACGTTTATAATTCCCTTGAATTATATAAGTAAAGATTCAAGGCTTTACTTATATAATTCTTTTATACAGATATTGATATTGACCCCCCCGCCCACCCATAAACGTACGGTGATATTGACCCACCCGCCCACCCATAAACGTACAGTGGTATTGACCCACCCTACATTTAGAATTTGATGTGAACTAACTTCACCGCCTGCTACCGGGACAAACTAGTATCTGGGACGGACGAATATATTCGGAGAAAAAAAAACTATCATCGGAAAAATAAATATGGACAGATATGACTAGTTTCGCTAGCTTGTAATTATGTGAAGAAAAAGGTGTTTTCCACACAATCACAATGTTTGTCGTTCATCTCTTTAAATTGCCTTCAGTTGCGTTCAATAATCTGCCACGAAGCTACTGAATTACGTATTAGCAATATTTGTTCCGCTTATCTTAAAAATCTCTAACCTTTCTGCTGAAAGTTTAAATGTGTGTATACCAAAATAAACTGCACGTGTATGGGTGGGCGGGTGGGTCATCACCACTGTACGTGTATAAGTGGAAGGGTTGGTCATCACCACTGCACGTGTATAGGTGGGCGGGTGGGTCATCACCACTGTACGTGTATAAGTGGAAGGGTTGGTCATCACCACTGCACGTGTATGGGTGGGCGGGCGGGTCATCAACACTGTACGTGTATGGGTGGGCAGGCGGGTCATCAACACTGCACATGTATGGGTGGGCGGGCGGGTCATCAACACTGCTCGTGTATGGGTGGGCGGGCAGGTCATCAAGACTGCTCGTGTATGGGTGGGCAGGCGGGTCATCAACACTGCTCGTGTATGGGGTGGGCGGGTGGGTCATCAACACTGCTCGTGTATGGGGTGGGCGGATTGGTCATCACCTTCACCAATTATAACTTCATGTAATTTAATTTCACTTCACTTCATATTTACTGCACATTTTAAAGTATCACATGTGCAGTAAGTACCATCCCTAAGATATGTAAGTTGATGGATAGCAGCTGTTCAACTTCGAGTTGTTACAAAATGATACCACTGTACGTGTATGGGTGGGTGGGTGGGTCAATACCACTGTACGTGTATGGGTGGGCGGGTAGGTCCCCCATATGTTATGTATGGGGTAGGGATGATATGTAATGGTTAGTGGATAGATCATTTGAAACAAACTATTTGAAATTAACATTTAAATCCAGTCTAGAGCCATAAAGTATGTACACTGACTAAAAACTAGCATGTAAATGAAAAATTTGTGAAATATAACAATCAACTAAACCAGCTGATAGTTAATTTGATATAAGTTCAATACTACTGGTCGTGTATGGATGGGCGGGTGGGTCAATACTACTGGTCATGTATGAGTGGGCGGTCGGGTCAATACTACTGAACGTGTCTGAGTGAGTGGGTGGCTCAATACCACTACATGTATACACTACTGTGATTGTAATATCCCAGTGGAAACGTAATTTTGAATGTGAGAACGTAATTGTTCGTGCTTTTATAAGGGGCAAAAGCGTTACCTTGCCACGCAATCGGTCCGGGTTCGAATCTAGATATGACCATTAATAGTGTTTGCCCTGCCGTTCCCGTGGTTCGGAAATCACGTTAAGCCGTTGGTACCCAGGTTAAGTGTTGGTGAGGGTTTCTTAGCCATAACTTCCCCTGGTATTTTATCACGATCTTGAAATTAAAAAAAATTACCTAGTATTGATAAACGTATTAAATGAAAATTTCTCAATATTACCGAAGTAGTAAGAATATTGAAGAGTGATGAGCTCGAAATAATTTGTTTAAATATCTGAGCTCAGAATGACGAAGAAGGAAAAAGAAACTTCATTCAAGAAGATAATAACAAACATTACTTAAACTAAAACCAGCAATTGTATTGAAAAAAGTAGAGAAATTAGTAAAATATTACTGAATTGTTATTTTGTCAAACATGAAATGAGCCAAATATGAAGAAAAATAAAGAGTAGATAATTGTAACGAATTTAAAATATTTTAAAATATAACTATAAGAATAAGTGAAAATTATGTGATTATAAATGATTATAAAAACATATGCATAAAAATTAACTACGTTTTTATTCCCCGAACAACTATATTTCGATTTATCTGGTCTTGAGGTTTTATCAGCTAATCAAAGTGGTTATTTAGTCAGTGGTGCGTGCAATTGAACTTTAAGGTTAATGGTTCAATAGTTTATGCTTTGTAACTCCAAGCAATTATCGACACTATCCAATGGTTAGAGGTGTGAATTTTATACTTAACAAGCTTGATACACATTGACACACACTATGAAAACTAAGCCAGAAATAAATTATCAAAAATAATACGTTCTAATTCGAAGCTTACTCAATTAAGTCCCCCATCATTCCTTCTTATACCAAATATATTATAGAACGTCACAGAGTAAATGCTTTGTCAGGCTCACGTACGCATTTATAAACAAATCCATTGTTAAAAGCCAGCCTGAGGCGGTGCGTCGATCTTACTCCAAAATGTTGGTACGAACGTAGAATACCTAAAGTTATTCGTATAAACTTAGATTTAACACTTGAGACTACTTGATTGGGTAAGTGGAATAGTCATAATCACTTACATATGGAGGCTCTCCCCAACCTTTATACACCTCACTTGGACTTGCAGACAAGTCCGTGAACTTTGGTTGGTGATTCGAAACTTGGACTTTCCGTCCACAGTCATGAGGAAGTGAGCTTCCATGCCGGCCATATCACCTTGTAGGCGTAGGTTTGGGTGGGTGAGTTAATGCTGTATTACGTGTATGGGAACTCCAATTTCATCGTACCTGATGGGTGGTCAGGTGAGCAATACCCCTGTTTGTGCTTTTCGTTTTTCTTCTGCAGTAAATAACATAATAGTAATTTAATAATTAGTCCTAATATTTAATTAAAAATTTATAAATAGTGTTTATGCAAAACATTCTTTGTCGATACTACTTACAATGTAACATAATCAAATTTGAAGCATGAATTAGTTCAAGTTGAATCGATTTGGTTTATTTGAACTATAATTAAAATCATTTATATCTATATTCGAGACTAAATGTACCAATTAGATCGTAATCAAATAAAAGGTTAGATAAGTAAATAAATTTATAAGAGAAAAAATTAATTTACACATGTATTTTAAGTAATTATAAGTGTTGGGCACGAAGAAATAAAACCTGGGTTTTACAACCGAAATGTAATGGTGTAACAAATCATTATCATTATTAGTATCTGATTTCCTTATGTAAATATGCACTTAATATTAATGTACAAATAATTGATTTAAACGTTTGAATATATCAAAACCATGATATATATGACAATTGCAATATGTTGTTAACATGAAGACCATCATACGAATGAATAGAAATGTAGATATATGAGTTTATTTAAATTATACTTAGCAATTTATAATATATGTTTACTTACAGCTATGCGAGGTGTGTTTTTAAAGTAAGTACTGTTTTGGAATCCCGTCGCTGTAGCGCTGCGGTCGGCGATCAGCGCATGCGTGCTGGGTACTACTATTTGTTAGTAAGCCACAGCCACCATTGTATGTCAATTCAACTGTATTTAAGGTCGGATTAAAAATGCCGCCAACTGTAAAGTACATGTTGTGATAAGTTTCATAACGCTAAGGACGTGAAAGCAGCTGACATTCATCGTATTGTCTGTCACAGTGACAATTTTGTTTTAAAAAACCTAAACATCACGATTTTAATTATGTAGGAATGTGAGAGATCTCGTTCAAAATTCGTTTTTGTGATTTTCACCAAACATTTGTTTTTGTATTTTCCTTCAGCATTTTGGGAACCTAGCGTAAGCACAACTCTGGGTACTTCAAACGTTCTGTCACAATTTCATAAATGGCAGTTATTGACAATTGAAGATGCCATTCATAACAATGCAGTTGTAAAGCGTCTGTTTTCTCTGACCTTATTCATCAACGTTTTGCACCAAGTCATCAGTAATGAGTGAAGGTTTCCTATTTCGTTCCTCATCATGCACATTATACAGTCACCTTCACCTTCCCATTTCCATACAATCTCATCTCTCATTCTGTTTTCTCTATTGAGAGACAAGTTTATTAACTTCACATATCTCTCGATGAATTTAATCTGCTTTCATTCTTTTAGCGTTACGAAAACCTGTCACAACGTGTACTTTGTGGTCGGTGGCATTTTTAATCGTAGAATGAGTTTTAAACAGTCATAAGCTACCTTAAATACAGGCAAACGAATCCGTAACGGTTGCTGTGGCTTGTCAACAGACAGCATGGCTTACCAAGCGCGCATGCACTGAACGCCGACCGCAGCGCTACAGCGGCGTTATTCAAAAACTGTGCTTATTTTTAAAACACGCCTCGTACATCTAATATGTTTGATAGTATACATAGATAATTCTATCATAATTTGCTATAACTTTTTTATGGATATAATGTATTAAATATATTAGTATGAACATAAGGTTTAATGTATGGATTATTCTTCAAGAACACGAAAGTAATATATATTTTATTTTAAAGATGAATAATTGATGTTCAAAATTTTCATACTTATTTATGTAATCAAAAAATAATCATTAATATTGTGACGGATTGCTATAATTATGGTGCTCCCCTCAAGCAATTGCACTCCCCTGTCTGTGCGAATAATCCGCACAAACATTTCCGTTTTTGCTGGGCCAATCCAGTTTTTCCTTAAAGGTACTAAAATTTCAGTTAATTTGCTTGTAGGTAGAGATAGAACATTTTCGAATTGGTGACCAGAAAAATCTAGCATGCCATTCCAGTGCCATCTAGACAGCTCCGGAAACTTCTAGACTCGTTATACAAGTTGTTCGGTAAAACTGTTTAAATAATTTGGGGTGTAATCTACACATAAAAATAAGCAAAAAACTTCAAGTTAAGGTGTTAGTCCAGTCAAGGAATGAGGTTTAGAGTGCGTGAGCAGGTAACTAAACGATTCCTTCAGAAACTTGTTCAGGGGGCTTAGGTTGTTAACATACCAAAAGTCCTGACTCCTCGGTGATGAGCGGGGGAGAGGAGGGGGGGCTAAAGGTACGAATTTTGGGTTTTTTGCTTATATCTCGAAAACGGTGCATCGGAGAGAAATATTTTTAGATAATAAAATGGAGTTCTTAAAATTATCTAAAGCTTTTATATCATATGTTTTTTTCTAATTCCTAACCCTTTTCGAGCTATACCCTCGGAAAAGTTGAAATTTACAAAAAAAATCAATTTACGTCAAAATATTCATAAACATTGCATCATATTGTCTAAACCTATTCATAAACGAAAAGTATGAGTAGGAAAGAAGTTGTAGATTTTTAAATTCTCTTTTAGAATATATATACATATGCTGATTAATGTCCAACCCGCCTATAGTTTTAGTTTTAGTTTTAGTTTAAAAGGGGATATATAGTTGGTCCAGCCAACCCTTGCAACGAAGCCTATGGCTTTTTGTGCCAATCCCGGTGCCTAATCGTCGTAAAGCTGGCTGCGCTTGACCAAGTCAAGGAGCTTCTTCACTAGATTGGTAATTTCCAACTGTCCCAGAGGTGAGCCTTCAAAAGGTACTCTTCTGCCGGCACCAAGAGCCTCACGCTCCCGGACAGTGTGTTCTACAGACTCTTCGTCCAACCCACAGAGGCGACAGATGGGATCCTCCATAAGGAGTCCCACTGTTCTTAGATGCCTCCGGAATTTACCGTAACCGGTGATGAGTCCCACCACCAACTTTACGTAAAATTTACTCAACCCAAGAAGTTACTTTGTTGACTTCTGGGAAGGATTTCTGACAAGAAGCTTGTCGAGTCCATGCCCTGGGAACCGCCGCCATCTTTCCAGATGTCTGGGACCCAGTTTTGGTTGGTATTTTGACAGCTGCAGCCGAAACGCCGCAGGCCGGCTCAGGACCAATGAAGGGCTTAATAGCGCCTTCCCTAGCCAAGGCATCGGTCTGCACGCTGCCTTCTATTCCCCTATTTCCTGGGATACATTCCAGCAGGACCTGATTTCTTGAACCCAGGATGCTGAGGGACTCCACACACTCCCAGACCAGACCAGACGAAACCTTCCAGGAGTCAAGGGCCCCCAAGGCCGCCCAACTATCTGAGAGGATATGGATATGTTTCCCGCAAACCTCTTTCATAATTTGCGCTGAACGTATGGCGACTTCAGCTTGGAACACGGTGCCATACGCTCCCAGGCTCACGCACGCGTTTGTCCTAGGGTCACCAGTATAGACACCATATCCAGCTCTGTTGCCTATTCTTGACCCGTCTGTGAACCATACAAATGGGTCGTGAGAAGAAACCGGGCTAGTAACAGCGTCCCAGTACTCCCTCGACCCAAAATCCACAATATGGGGTCTGGTGGAAAGATACTTAGTCCCAATGAGGTCAAACCTCATTGAGAGTACCTCATCTTTTACTAGATTGACCACTGAGGAGTGACCTGTACAGGACCCCCTCCAGTGATCAGTCAGTTGAGGCCTATAGGCCTTTTCCTCTGATTGCCAGGAGTGCTTCTCCTGGCTATCTTCATCCTATTCAGAGCCTCAGCCGTCCGATCGAGCTGATCAGAGCCTGGGCTCCGAGAAGGATGTTTTCGAGGTCAGAGAGCGACATGCCCCCCTCCGCCGAACCCATGACCCGAGCAGCGGGGACTTCAGATTGGCCTGCCCCTACCTTCGTTCCCCGTGCCAAGGTCCTTGTCTGAGGGCTCTGAGCGGTCCTCAGCCAAGTTGGATTCAGAATCGGAGAGAGACCTGCCCCCCCCCCCCCCCGACATTGATTTGGCTCGAGCAATGGAAAACAAGGGCTGGCCAGTGAGGCTGCCCTCTGCTCCCATGCTCGGTTCATTATCTAAGGACTCAGTGCGGTCCTTAGGTGTGTGGTAATGAGTTCAGGGTACCGTGGGGTCACTAAGCCCGTCAGCTGCACACCTCAGCTGCCCCTGCGAACAACCCGCCTATAGTTACAGCTATTTTAAAACTTGTATAGCATTTTGCAATTTTCAGAAAATTAGTTTGTATATCATATTCTTAACCCACAACCTTTGTTCGTTCATCTAATAACATATATGGCCACTTATAAGCAAGTTATTAAATAAAGTAGAAAAAATAATGATGATGACAAATTTCACACTTTATTCTACAGATAGTTTCGTTACACCAATACAATAATAATTGTAAACCCCATTGTTCTCAATATATTCCTAATGTTTTACTCTCAACTTTAAAAGTAATCAAATTTTCATCCTCTTTGAACTTGAGGGCCCAGGCAATGATTGTTCTTCCATGGCATCTTCTTCCTCAGTAGCGGGTGGCTCTTGCTGAATGGGCTCTACATCGTCTTCATCGTCCTCATCGTCAACAGGCACACTGTTCAGGCACTTCCCTTGACAGTGGAGGCACGCTGCAGAACAGGTGATCATCGCTTTTCGGCAGCCACATTTTCCAATTACACAATCCTTGGTGCAGCGGCAAAATATAGTTTTCAGAAGAACCTCTGGTGCTGGTAGATTTTCCATTGTAATTGCCACCAGGGTGTCTCCTACACGTTTCCACCCCCAATCTTGAGGGGGCAGCTCATTACCGAGCCACTGCTGCACTTGGTGGTAGGTTCGCTGAGAGTGCTGTTAGCTGCATTCTCTGTTGGAGGTAGGGAGCTGATTTCAGGCTTCATATTTGCCACTGACCTCGTAAACGATTGGAAGCGGTACTGGTTAAGGGAGGTTTGTTTTTTTGGCACCTTATACCACTTCAGAAAGCACATCTCCCCAGCCTTTTCAACCTGGTCATAAGTAGAGGAGGGGTTAGAAAATGTCATTGCTGCTTGCTGGATGATTTCTGACTCCAAGTACAATTTAAAGAAGTCCACCTTGCTTCTCCTGAAAGTAGCAGAAGTTGTGTCGCATCCGGTAAATGAATGAAGGAACAGGATGTGTTCAAATCTACGGTGCTGCATCTCTTGGGTGGACAGTACTATTGTTTTGGTTTTCCCTCGTCCGGGTTTCAGCATAAAGATATGTCGGGTCGCAGGAGTGGAAGCAATCAACAGGACAGCAAGGTCTACATCCTCACCAACGACAGCCACAGAGTTGTGAGTGGCTTGTTCAACAGCAGTCTTCACGATTAGGATGTCAGCGTCATCGGTAGCCTGAAGAGTATGTATCCCTTTCTCCTGCAGCTTTATCTCCAGTAAGGAGATGAAGTTAGTTTTGTTGGTAGGATTTGATAAAAAGTCTTCCTGTTTAACAGGTATTTGTGTGTCCCATGTCAAATTGATGTCGGCTGACCTTTTTAGTCTGTAACGACGCATTTGTTCTTGTGATTTAGTGCTATTGGCTGTGTTTGCGTACCCATCAAACACCACAGTGCGAGTAGTCCCAGAATAATGGTGGTCGACGTAGGTGATATAACTATTACAAATAGTCACAACCGATGCATCTTTTGGCCAAATAACTCTGTGGAGTAGAAATCCTCCATCGACTACAATGTTCATTTGAGGCAGAAGAATATCTTTCTTGGTTGGCTCAAACAAGTTGTACAGCACTGATTTGTTTGTCTTTCTCATGCCACTTTCGTTGAACAGTGCTAAGGGAAATGGGGCCAACTCATACTCAAAATATGTCATCAAATCCTCATCTGATCGTTTGCTTATACATATCCGCTGAAAGAGCAATTTTGGGTAACTACTACCCTTTCATCGTGAACTTTTATCAATGAGCTGACAGAAGATATTGGCAATGCCCGATCCTTGCGCGATAACTTTACGTCTGCAAATGTCAAGTCAACTATTGAATTCATAGCCCTTTTACCAACTCGAACAGCATCAAGTTAATTAATTGAGTAACAATATTAAATTTAATTGACTAACAAATTGCTGATATTGTTATCTGTAATTTAAACAAAATACACGAACAAAGGTTGTGGGTTAAGAATATGATATACAAACTAATTTTCTGAAAATTGCAAAATGCTATACAAGTTTTAAAATAGCTGTAACTTAAGGCGGGTTGGACATTAATCAGCATATGTATATATATTCTAAAAGGGAATTTAAAAATGTACAACTTCTTTCCTATTCATACTTTTCGTTTATGAATAGGTTTAGACAATATGATGCAATGTTTATGAATATTTTGACGTAAATTGATTTTTTTTGTAAATTTCAACTTTTCCGAGGGTATAGCTCGAAAAGGTTTAGGAATTAGAAAAAAACATATGATATAAAAGTTTTAGATAATTTTAACAACTCCATTTTATTATCTAAAAATATTTCTCTCCGATGCACCGTTTTCGAGATATAAGCGAAAAATCCAAAATTCGTACCTTTAGCCCCCCCTCCTCCCCCCCGCTCATCACCTAGGAGTCAGGACTTTTGGTATGTTAACAACCTAAGCCCCCTGAACAAGTTTCTGAAGGAATCGCTTAGTTACCTGCTCACGCACTCTACACCTCATTTTGGGTCATTTATTGACTGGACTATGTGTCCTAAAACCTTTAGTTTTCGGTTTATCTGTCTTATGGGGTTTTTACATAAAAATTCATGAGGTATGCTGCAAAGAGTAAAAGGATGTTTTCCAGTATTAACCAGAGGCTAGTGTGGTTTTAAATATGTGTGTACTTTAAATTGATGATTTAATGTCAATATGCCATTTCATATGAACAGCTGTTTAATATTAAAGTGAAGTAATTATGCTAATTAAAAAACAATATTAATATTAGGTTAGGTTCCCAACCCAATTCAGGATTTCTTACTGAAACCGGTCGACCTGAGTTACATTTTATTTGGTAACTAAAGCTACTTGTCTCTGCAAGTCGTTGATGAACCTTTGTAAAAGTTGTATGATAAGATATAACACGATTTGTAAAACATTCCTGATACAGTCTTCTCGCTTGAGTACTACTACAATGAGCCACGCAATATATCAAATGCATGTCTGCCATTTCTGAGTTGGCAAAGTTGTACATTGCATACATGCGCAACATTAACAAAGTTGTTAATAAAAGGAAACTATGAAAATAATAAAAAAGACCTATGTCACAAGAAAATAAATGATAAACACTAACTAATTAAAACAAACACTACAGTAAAAAACTTCACAGAAACACTAACAAAAAGCGTGCACATGACTGTGTTCTTTTTGTTACTTATGAATAATGCCAACAATGGAAACCAAACCTAATATTAATAGCATAAATAAACAGCCGTCCGTATGAAATAGCAGATTGACATGAATTCAGCTTTTCAAAGTACACATATATTTAAAACCGCTATAGCATTAGGTTACTGCTGGAAAATATTGTTTTACGTTTTGCAGCTTAACTCAGCTGTTTTTTATCCGTTTTTGTTACAACAAACACTGTCAATATTATAATAAGATTTACAAAAAGTGTAAGATTCTTGCGTTTTGTTTGTAAAATTAGTCAGTTTTCAGATATTTCAGTTAGAACAAATTAAACGTCCAACATTTCGAAACGAGTGATGATTTTTTTATATTTTAGCTTTAATTATAAATACTATAGGGAAGTACAATAATGAAGTTACAAATTTTACCTTTAGTGGATCTAATGTATGACATTTTAAGTAAAAAACGCATAAAGAGAGATAGACGAAAAACTAAAGGTTTTAGGACATACCTTCATATGAAGTTTTTTGCTCATTTTTATGTGTACATAAATATCCTAAATTATTGAAAACACCCTGTATAAAGACACCCTTCAACCGTCCAATCAGTCAGTGAAGATTTTTATCGTTCAGCCTGCAGTGTTAGGGAATGTTATGCAGTGAGAGTTCTTCCAAAGTGATACATATTTTGTGAAAACCAACTCGATTGTGATAAGTGACAATGACTGTTTGTTTGGAAAGAATAATATGTAAATATCTGCATCATTATGTAACCAATTAATTTTAATAGCATAATTAAATATTGATTCCAATTTTAGACAGTACTAAACATAATTGAAAATATAATTTAATTATATGACAGTTATAAAGTATTTTATTTGGTAAATAAATTAAAAATTTAATAAATAACCTATTGATGGTATGAAACATTAAGAAATTTTATTTTCTAAGGGATATTACGAATAGGAATGAGTTTTTTAAAAATTAAAAAAGTTAATTTACTTTACTTTTACACTGTCTTAAATGTACGGGGAAAGTGTACCCTTTAATATTCTTAATTAATAATCCTAATGTATCCTAATGTGTATTGTCAGTGTAAAACACTTGAGGGACTCTAAGAAGAACGTTTCTAAATGGTCCTTTGTCATTATAAGTAATTGCTTGGTACTGAATAAAAGGGGTGGGGTTGTGTCATCTTTCACTGGAGACCCTTCTGTCCGCTGAGTGGCTTGTTATGGATTACTGATAATGCAGGGCAGTATCACGATGGTGTTTTAATATGAGATATTAACAACATATTTAATGTTGTACACTTATAAACATTTGTTTCTTAAGTTAACTGATTAAAAATAGATGTATGTAAACATAAAGACAAGTGAAAAGGCTTTTGTTATGATCAGTATATAGTAAATTACAAACCAATTATAATTATTTGGTTTTGTGTGTCTAAAATATCCTAACCATAACAACTACGATAGTCATTTGCCTCAAAGACTGTATATTGCGCACAAGTTATAAATGGATGCCTCAAATTAAACCAGGAGTCAAAGGGCATTAAAACGTGTAATCCTATCCTTGTGCTATTGAAGGTACTATTGATACCTACATTGCATTCAGGAAGAAAATACAATATAGGTACTAATAAAACCTATATTGCATTCAGTAAGAAAATACAATACTTTGTACCAGGTTTTCCAACGATTACACCTAGTTATTGCTTTGTATCAGATCCCATTATTGATGTCTTAAAATAGTTAAAAATGTTACTTTGTTATGTAACCTCTCATTTTATTTGCGAGACTTATTACAGCATTTTAAGGTTATACACGATTTGACGTAAATACTTTATAGCAAACTTGAAATAGATACATTTATGTATAAAAATTTTTATTAAAATGATATCGTAAAGTTTTACTTTCTACTAGAGTAAGAAAATGTATTAAAATATCATAAAGACATAGATTGAGATATATGTAAATAAAAATTCGACTGTATACGGTGTTTATACAATAATATAAGTGAATTATTACTAATTAGAGTAATTTTAAGGCAAGTGTTTACTTAATTAAATAGTTAAGTTATATTGAATATATAAATAGGGTTTGAATATAATTTTTAAGTCAATTAACATGAACAATTGTATGATATTGAAAATGAAAACTGATCTTCTATATACTTAATTTATTATTTGTCTGTGTTATAATTGTTTTTAAACGAATAAATATGGAGTAGTACTATTTATCCTCCCAATCAGCATACCAGTCATCACACCAGTCAGCAAACCAATCAGCACACCAGTCAGCACACCAGTCAGAACATCAGTCAGTAAACCAGTCAGCACACCAGGCAGCACACCAGTCAGCACACCAGGCAGCAAACCAGTCAGTTCACCAGTCAGCTCACCAGTCAGCACACCAGTCAGCACACCAGTCAGCTCACAAGGCAGCACACCAGTCAGCACACCAGTCAGCTCACAAGGCAGCACACCAGTCAGCTCACCAGTCAGCATACCAGTCAGCTCACAAGGCAGCACACCAGTCAGCTCACCAGTCACCATACCAGTCAGCTCACCAGTCAGCACACCAGTTATCATACCAGTCAGCAAACCAGTCAGCTCACAAGGCAGCACACCAGTCAGCTCACAAGGCAGCACACCAGTCGGCTCACAAGGCAGCACACCAGTCAGCTCACCAGTCAGCATACCAGTCAGCTCACCAGTCAGCACACCAGTTATCAAACCAGTCAGCATACCAGTCAGCTCACCAGTTAGCTCACCAGTCAGCATACCAGTCAGCTCACCAGTCAGCTCACCAGTCAGCACACCAGTCAGCAAACCAGTCAGCACACCAGTCAGCACACCAGGCAGCACATCAGTCAGCTCACAATGCAGCACACCAGTCAGCTCACCAGTCAGCATACCAGTCAGTTCAGCAGTCAGCACACAAGTTATCATACCAGTCAGTATACTGATACTCTATCGACAGTAAGTTTATTAAAAATGTCACTGGTATATGGATCTTGAATATGTTAAAAACAATCTGAACAGCCAATGTAAATAAGAACGCTCTCATTTAGATGAAACGTCGAACTACTACTATAGTGTGTTCGATTTGATGAATATACAGTTGTATTCTGAACACAACTGAAGTGCTAAAGACGGTAGTGCAGTGTAGGTTACTTAAAACACTATTATAATAATGGAATGTAAATCTATATGTACAGTCGTTACAACAAAATGAATAGGTTGAATAATTTATACACAAATGGTTCAAATGTATAGAACACTAGCTTTTTAAAGTACCAACTACCTTTAACTCTAAAATTTTATCGTATCTAATGATCACTAAACATGGTGGTAAAAAATGTGTAAACGCGTTCACAACTGTTGTATGACTTCACTTATAATAGAGAAATCTTGTACACAACCGTCGTTACAAAGAGCATACTTTTTGATACCATTAACGAAATTTCATATTTTTAGGACGACGAGAAGTTAAACGAAAATCTTCAACATAAGCCTAGGTTAAATTTGGTATCAAATGAAACATCCATTACAGATATATTAATTACCACAAGATGGACTTCGAAAGTTTTATCCTATCCAGAGTAGTGGTTATTTGAATTTTAAATTAACTAATTTGAAAATAATATTTCTCCGTTATTTAACGGTTTTAAGTAAACTATTCTGATACTATACACTTTACGGAACACAATTGTTTGATATAATTAAATTATCATATTACCTATGGGAGAAAATAACGTTTTTGTAAATGTTTTCCATATTTTTTCCACACTTTATAATAGGTTAGTTCAAATAAATTGCCCGAATGTGAGTTTGAGTTTCACTATTGCATTTAATAGTACTGTATTCAAAAGTGTATTCACATTCAAAATATTGCCTATCTCGTAAAATGTAAGTTCTTCTTAAATGATAAAAAAAATCATATCAAATACGTATCTGTAAACGTTAGAAGGTAATCTGAATGGTATGTTGCACTAAATGGCAAACACTATGAACATTTAAATTGATACCAACAAGTCTTTAAGGATTATTTCAGAGGAAACAAACAGATCGAGGAATAAAAAAAAGAGCATCGTTTCTACAGGCTTTATACCTTTTGGCATGTTGCTCTAAAGAGCCCAATACAGTAGTCTGAAACCGCTTATAGTTAATTAGCACTGAATATATGAAATAGCTGAAAATCACATTAAATGGTTAAATTATCTCATCTAAAATATAGTCAAAGTTAATTGGAAAAATATTACGACACTTAAGCCTAAGAAATACAGTTTTTGTTTAGGTCATAAATATGTCACATTGTGATAACCTAACGTACATTAAAATGTCCAAACATCTAAGGATATGTTACAAGTTTGATTTCTTAACAATTATATTGAGCAGTCAACACTAAAAACGATATATATCACAAACTATAATATAAAGTGACTTCCTCAAATATTGGAATAAATTAACTGCAATATTTTAAAATCTCGATACAATATATTTAAGGAAGTTTCCACACGCCGGTGATCCGTAACTAATGCTAACATAACTAACTGGGTAACAGGACTAAGGGGAGCATATACATTGTCATGACATTATTATTATTTATTTTTTTTTTTTTTTTATATTTTATTGCGTAGTTACAAAATACATTGTATTGCAATCGTCAATAGGAATTAAGCTGCTTGATTAAATATCTAAAATGTTGTCCATTCATGCTACATCGAAATAACAGACATACATACAATTTTAACATGCACTCCAATTCTCATTTATTCTAAATTTTCCCACTCTAGCCTCTCTGTCGATCAGCCAATTATAAGGTCTCCCATCTATGTCCCATGAACTCGTCTGTACTGTAAAATGCTTTTGAAATCAATGCAGTTTTCAGACGAGCTTTAAATGCCTTGGGCATTGCGGCACTTTTAAACGAATTTGGTAACTTTTTGACAAACTGAACTCCTGCCTGTGAAGGCAATCGTTCGTAAGCTACCGTCCTGTGTCAGCCAGTACGGTAGTTTTCCCTACCTCTAGTGTCGTACGAGTGTATTTCGCTACCTCTTACGGGTTCGTATTTTGACATGAAAAACATTGATGTTTCCAAAATGTAGAGGCAGGGAAGCGTCAACAGTTTGAGATTTTTGAATGCTTGCCTGCACGACTCTCTTCATTGCAGTTTTGCAATTATTGGGACCGCTTTTTTCTGCAAGGTGAACATTCTATAAAAGTGAGTGCTTGCACAACCTCCCCATAAGACTACTCCGTAGGAAAGGTGTGGGTATATTATTCCATAATACGCCGTCATCAGTACCTGAGTTGGGCAGTATTTGGACAGCTGTCTCAAAACGTAAATTCCTGAAGTCAGCTTTGAGCAAACATTGTCGACGTGGATATTCCATGTCAACCCTCGATCGAGGTGTATTCTAAGGAATTTAGTCGACAGCACTTCTAAGACCTCGGTTTCGTCTAATATGACAGTTGGACTCAGTTCTGTGTCCATTTGTCGTAGGCAGAATTTTATGAAAGTTGATTTTGTTGGATTAGTTTTAATATTGAGCTCATTGAAATGTTGGATAGAATTATTAAGCTCGGTGAAAGTCATGATTTCCAGTTCATTCTTTGATTCCACGCTGAAACAGAGAGTCGTATCATCTGCGTACTGGACGAGTTGTCCTTGTTGTAGCGATGAGCCAACATCATTGACATACAACAAAAAGAGCAAAGGACTGAGAATGGAACCTTGAGGGACTCCATATCTCAGACACCCCTCCCTCGATTGCATGTCCGAAATTTTGACGAATTGTTTTTTATTACTGAGATATGACTTGATCCAACTAAGTGGTACTCCTCGTATCCCGTAGTGTTCTAGTTTGTGAAACAGGGTGTTATGATCAACACAGTCAAAGGCTTTTGATAAGTTAAGGAACACACTTAGTGTGTCTTTTTGACTTTCAACTCCCTGCAATATCTTGTCAACTAGACGCACCACTGCGTCTACTGTTGACTTCGCACTTCGAAACCCGAACTGGTTATTAGATAGTAAATCATGTCTCTCCAAAAACTTTACTATTCGAGTGAGAAACATCTTTTCAAAGACCTTGCTAAAAACAGGCAAACTCGAAATTGGGCGATAGTTTTGGTTGGAAAATGGGTCACCTTTTTTGAAAATGGGTATGACTTTGGCCGATTTTAGAGAGGAGGGGAAGGTTCCAGAGCAAAACGAGAGGTTAATCAAAAGTTTAAGTGGCTTCAACAAATGCATTGAGCATTATGTAGCTCATATACAATATGTCACTTATTAATAACCCTTTGTTTATCTTCAAATTACAATAATAGAAAACATACAAGAATGGAATAAATATATTGTTTAAAAAAGAAACATAAAACCACATTTGTAAGATTATATCAAGTGTCTTCTTACAATGATGTAATGAAATGAATCAAACTTTTTATAATTTTAAATACATGCTTATCCTACTGTAAACGTATGGGCGGGCAGGAGAGTCAATGCTACTGTAAACGTATGGGCGGGCGGGTGGGTCAATCCTACTGTAAATATATGGGCGGGCGGGAGAGTCAATGCCACTGTAAACGTATGGGTGGGCGAGTGGGTCAATCCTACTGTAAACGTATGTGTGGGCGGGAGGGTCAATGCTACTGTAAACGTATGGGCGGGCGGGTGGGTCAATGCTGCTGCAACTCCTGCCTGTGACATTATGGTCGTACTTGTGAATGCCGTCAGGTTTGTATTGCAGCAGGGTGGGAATACCATCAAGTCCTTACTGTGGATCAGTGGGTGGGTGTGAATGACATCAAGGTCCTCCTGTGGTTGGGTGTGCAATGTAATTTTAATCAAATAATGGAATTAAATAGCAGAATCAAATATTTAATCAAATAATTAAATTTTCTTAATGTCAAAGCGGCCTTTCCACTTTAGAGTTTTGATTACTTCCGTGTTTCCATTAGCGTAATTCCTGTAATGTTGTTTAAAACGAAGGGTAGACTGATTGGGAGTCCCGTAAGTGACTCTTTGTCAAGTGTGTCGATTGTGTGCTGTTACAGTAATAGTATTAGTATAAAAAACAATAATGAAATAAAACATATTACTAACTTACTTAGCATCTGCTTCAGCACTTAACTAAGAATATATTGTATTCTTATACTTCAATTGTATGAATAAATGTAATTAAAATTACACAAAACCTACTAAACTTTACTAGTACCTGACACAGAATAAAACCTATGTGGGATTGTTCACTTATTATTCGTAAAATATTAAATAATAATGGTAGTATAACGTTTGGTATAGATCTATAATTTTTATACTAAATTATCTGTTGTTAAAGCAGATTATCTCATCACAGATCTGGTAACAATGTACACATCCATTTGTCTGAGGGTGCAGTACAAGTCTATTGTGTTGTGTGGAGCCTTCAACACTGACATATTATTGATGAGGTTATGTCATGTTACCAGACTTCAAACACTGCAACCGTGCAGCTTGGCAGGCTTAGGTCATGTTAGACCAACCAGCTATAAAATGGGAACTTGTAAGTAAAAGCTATAATACTAGAGGATAACCTAGCACGCTTCATATGCCAACTCCGTCAATCACTACACTTCTATTACCTTGACTTTTGTTCAACGAATATGTTAGTATATGTAGGTTGACTGTATTGTAGTGCTAGTAAATTTACAGAATAAATAGTTAGTATTGTATTTACTTAAGAGCTGTTTCGTAATGTCTGCAAGTAAAAATAAACAATTTTTACAACACTATAGATATTATAAATATAATCAACTGTTACAGTAACTGTATCAATAATATCTCAGTACTGATTGAACATTTAGATCCAGAAGCGTGGAGTACTATTCATGTACATTTATGACTTTTTCCCACCATTCTTGGCCTTAAGTTTTAAAATTAATTTAATGAAGCTACACTGTTCTATCTTGTTCTTAGCTTGCTAACTTTCATGGGAATAGATTCGCTTATGGAATCAAATATATAGATAATAGATAACATTTTACAGTAAATTGTAAAACATAGTAACAACGAGACGGTAAGCGTAACCAAGTAATATTTTTCAAACGGCCAGTGATGCGCAACTATTGTTGAAAACAAATGCTAACATAACTAACTGCGTAACAGGACTAAGGAGACATTATGTAGCTCATATACAATTAGTCACTTATCAATAATCCTTTTTTATCTTCAAATTACAATAATATTATGATATTTATAGATCATTAGATATATAACTAGTAATAATTATCTTAAAACGATAAAATATTTGTTTTATTACTGACTCTTTATGTTTAAATTATTTTATTGATCCTTATATTAGAGGTGCAATATAAGGAGCAATAAAAGACTATGCAAATCTTTTTCATTATGAAATATAAAATATATCTTCGTTTATTTACCTAAGAAACGGAAACTATTGCTTCATTTTTGGTGTAATTATCATGGTACAATTTGTTTTATACGATTTTAAATTATAAATGCATATAAATAAATAGTTTAAAATATAAACAGCATTTATGATTTTAGTAACTCAACTACTCATATAAATCCTCTTCACTAAAACTCCACGAGCAAGGTGGTTATATTACTTTTTTTGCTGGCGCGGAGGTAAAGTTCATTTATGAACGAGGTGTGGGACTCTCGGTTTCCCGAGCTACCCACTAAAAAATCCCCCTTCCGATAAGACTATCCTGGAACCATTTATCACGTTACTTCGGGCTAAGCTTATTTGTTATTTGCCATCAAGGCTTAGTATATTAGTGTACATCGCTAAATTATTGGTCTAGATATGCCTTCTTTTCCCGAAGTGTGCCCTCAAAATACCGTGTACACGGTTCCAGGTGTCTTCCCCTCCTAGCGTTAAGGGTATGTAGTGTAATTATACTAATAATGAGTGTACATGCTATAACGTATGAATAAATATAAACTATGATTTTAATACAAATAATAGTTTGTTATTTAGTGCCAACACAACTAATAATATATTTATACTTCATGTAATTGTGATCTACAAGTAAATCAATTTATAATGTCATTGTTGTCATATACAAAAAAAATTTGGTAGCTAGCATATTAAAAATCTCGTTATAAATAAGAAGTAATAATATAAAAATGGATTATATACATTATTGAATTACTTAATATAATGTATATATAGTAAGTAGTACGTAAAAACTAATTATGACGTTATTTGTATTTAAAAAACAACCCCGTATACATGTCGTGTATTGAGAAAACACAACTCGCACCATAGTATATTTCTTTTTAACGAAAATGTCAAAATAAATATATTATGTTTATATATTTAATATATAAATATTATGTTAATATGTGTATATATTTATCAATCTGACAAAAACGACTGAGTTTTTCTCGGATTGATATGCCAATATGTTGACAGAAAAGCACACTACTCTGTAAACAATGAATCGCATGCATACGGGAGTTAATTGAAAACTCTGTTTTTGACATTTAGTGAGCATTTCAATAATTTTTATTTTTAATATATAGCAACAGATGTTTTAAGATATTTGTTTGAATGTCACATACAACCACATCATTCTGTATTGGCCAATGATGATGGGCACGATGATGTATTTGTTTAATAATTGATGCCTAAAACCAAAGTAATCAATTAAATATTAGCAGGGGACAGTTTACAGGTACTTGAGGTTGTATAACAGACTACTTAATAAAATAAAGTTAAATATTTTGTTATAAATAGGGGATGGCTAAAGAATGAGTTAAATTCAGCTTCTTCATATTTTGTGGTAACAACATAAAAGTAATAATTATATCAGTTGTTCCACTCGGAACTGGCTTAGCCATTGTCGTTTATTGATTGCGATCATTAAAACTAAAGCTTAAAACAACTGAGATGCATACTTTATAATACGAAAGTGTCATTATGATTATAGTAAGAAGTACTTACTTACTTAAGTAGAAGGGAGGCTTGTTCTAATTTGTATTTTTATAATAATTAGATATATCATAATCATAAAAAAATATGTTTCTTAAAAAAATATAAAAGATTATTATGAATGTTTCCGTACTTTCACCGTCAATATAAAAATAAACATTCTTTTTTAATTGTTGTAGACTAAGTATGTCATATATGACTTTGCTGAGTGAGAGTAAAAGAATGTGAGCAAAAGTTAATCATAATTTTTAATATATTTAAATGTACTGAAGTCAGTTAATGTTGTCAAATAGAAAATTTACTAAAACAAAATTCAATCAATCAACACAATCATAAACAGTTCATTATTAATAAGAATTATTAAACATTTCAAAAGGCTATCAGTTACATAAGACGAAGAGAGGGAAGAGAAATCTTAACATTATGTCCAAGGTAAACTTTCTACTCAGTTTAAAAGTCAACTATATAGTAGCTGTAGCCTGGCATAGACAGAAATCTTAGCGATCATACTTAATGTTACCTTTATCATGTTAAGAAAACAGATATTAACTATTTTTAGAAGATACCACAGGATATTTAGATACTTGGTTTTATAAATATAATCACCTACCTGGGTCTGACACTTTAAAATATGGTCAAACTGTACTATACTATAGTAATATCTTAGTAAATCATACATTTTATTTCATTAAAACATTTCTGACCTAAAACAATTCAACCCTAGGAAGATGCCTTCTCTGACAGTAGCATTAAAAGTAAAGAGCAAAATATATGTACTTTTTATGGCTTTTTTGTGACCTAACCTGAACTCTCAGTGGAAAACCAACTCTCTGTAATTTTATTTAGTTGAATATTAATCTAGAAAAGTAGTATTGACCGGATAACTGAGATTGGATCACATAAGTGGATAACTGAGAGTGGATAGCTGAAAGTGGATCACAAGAGTGGATAACTTAAAGTGGATCACAAGATGGCATGGGTGTACAGTTGGCTGACTATTGCTTCCCCTGACATATGGAGAGTTCCCCTGAGAGACGAGAGCCTAAAATATTTAATACTGGTATGCGCAAACTGGCTGCACAGAAAATTAGTCGATAAATATTTAGTATAAACGTTTGGACTTGTTATATTTCATTGGAAAATTATTTAAACTGTGAAATATTTCTCTGTTTACTTTAAATACATTTCGTAGGTCCTCCTTTATTGGCCGGTTTATTATTAATGATTGTCAATATCGACAATGATGATTATTATTCAAGAGATGAGACACGGGATCGATGCCTATTAGTTTTAAACATCTCTGTGGGTGAAGGTAAAATAACTACACTTATATAGAAACAAAGCTAAAAATAGCTGTTAAAATTAATTTATTTGCCACAAATTTAAAAAAATGACGATTTTAATTTTTTCACCCAAAAGTAGAAATTTTTAAATACTTTTCAAACTTTTTTCTTTTTATTTCATTTAATAACTTTTAAAAAGGGGCACGCTACAAAGTTTTTCCAAAATTATGAAAGAATTATCCTTTTAAATCCTCGCTGTTTTCCCCGAAACGGTTTAAATTTAAAAAAAAAAAGCCACGACTAAATTAACTAAAAAGACGAACCCAACTGTCCTTCCCAAAAAACCAAAAACGGTTTTTCCCAGACTTTCCCTAAGACCAATCTGAGTACCAAAGGGCCCTTTCCCAAAAGCAAACATTGTCCCAAGGGCCCCACAAAACCAAAGAGTTTTCCCGGCCCTTTTAAACCAACAGTGTTCGGGGAAATCCCAAAACCAACAGTGGGCCCAGGGAAATTTCCCAAAAGGGCCAAAAAATTTTTCCCCCGGCTTCCCCAAGGAAAATTTTAACTGTCACAGGTCTCCCAAAAGTAACAATTTTCAAGGGGGCCCCTTTCCCAAAACAAATGTGGCCCGGGCCCCCCAAAAGGGCCCAAAGAATTTTCCCGACCTCCCCAAAAACCCAGTTTGGGAACAGATCTTCTAAAAACCACATTTTTCCCCTGCCTCCCCAAAAGCCAACAGTGTCTCAGGCCCTTTTAAGAAACCAATAGTTTACCCACCCCACTAGAATTTAACAGGTGTCCCAGGTCTCGCAGATTTCCAAAAAAACCTTTTAATTAAAAACCCAAAACTACTTTAAAAAACGCTAATTTTGATTCAAAAAAACCCCTGCAAAATCACCACTTTTCCCTTTAACCGTATAGACACTTTTGGAAATTACTATATTCTACTTTAGCTATTTCCCCCTTTAAAATTTTTTATCGGGAAAATGTTATTATTTTAGGAAAAAATTTTTTTTTTTAAAAAAGCAACTTTAAAAAAAAAGCCCATAAAACAAAACGTACCAAAATAAAAATAAAAGTTTAAAAAAACTGTTTCATTAAAAAAATCAAACTAAAAAATTTTTTATTTAAAATTTACTGTTTTGTTTTAAAATTTTCGTTTAAGAAAGCTAAATATTAAACTAAACATTTTTGTACACTTTTTTGTTGGAAATTTTTAAACCCGGGGGGTTGGGGTTTCTTATTTTTACTACTAAAAAGTACTCATTACACCACTATTTTAAAGTTGTGAAATTTTTTATCTAGTATGATCCAAAACCCCCCTACAATTATGAAGTTTTTTGAGCCATTGTATTAAAAAAAATCAACTAACATTTTCAATGACAAACAGCAATCAATATATTAGCAGCAAGTTATTTTTGTCCCGAAAAACTTTGGTTTAAAATTTTTTGTTGTTATCCCTTTTCTGGGTTTTCAAAGCTGTCTGAAACTACAATGTTTAGTGAATAATTTAAAATATAGAAAAAAGAACTGTTTTTAAAAAATTTTAAGGGTAATTAAAAGTTTTTTTGCCCGATATACGAAAGTAAAAACGTAGATAAGCAGTGCAATTTTTGTATATGCACAATCAAGCTTTTGATATCTAATTAGTACCTTCCCTAAGAGTAAGATTGGGGGGGGGAACAAAATTTAAAGGGCAATTTTCATTTAATTTTTATGTAAAATCAACTATTTATTTCCGTTACATTTTTTTTCAATTTTAAAAAATGATTTTTTTATAAACTTTATGGGTTTTTGCATGAAAATAATGGATTTTTTTTTAATATAGGAAAACTAAAAATTAAAACCCGACTAAAGAAATTTTGCCCAAATTTTTTTGGCAAATTTTCGTGAAGTTTTTTAAATAAACATAAAAATTTCCTTTTTTTTATGAAATTATTTAAAAAGTTAAATACCGGAGGTTCGAAAAAATCCCAAAAAAAATGTGGTTTATTAAAAATTTTCATTAAAACTAATTTACCAAAAATTTTTTTTGAAATTTTTGGGTATTTAAAAAAATACATTGAATTTTAAGGAAAAATAATCTTTTAAATTTTAATTACATTTAAACGTTTATTGGGTTTTAATCCCTTAAAAAATAATTCTCCAATTGCAAAAAATTTAAAAAGGGTTTTACAATGAAATGGTTTTTTTAATTTTTACATTAACAATGTGTAATTTTGGGTTTTTTAGGTCTTTAAAGAAAGTTTTTTGATGAAACTTTTACATCCAAAACTAAAATTTCATAATTTAATTTAAAATTTTATAATTTTATAGAGTTTAATTTTTAGTAGGTTTTAAAAAAAAATTCTCAATAAAAAAGGTTTTGATGAAAATAAATTGGGTTTAGCAAAAAATACAGCTTATATTTCCAAGTAACATTAAGTAAATTTTTTTATAAACTTGTTACTAAGTAAATATTTGTTTAAACCATTTTTTTTTGAAAGGAATTTATTCCCCCGACTTTACTCTATCGTTTAATTCACCCCCCCCTTAAATTTTTTCCGGGGATATTAAATTTACAAAAATTTTTTGATTTTTAAAATTAAAAACCCCTTTAAAAACACCAGCGATCAAAAAGTAACACTGAAATTCAACGGGCCCGGGGGGGGGTGAGGAAGGAATGCCCAATTTTCCCAAACAATTTAAAATTTTGTGAAAACCCAAATATAACGGGAGTTAAACACACCCTTTATGGGAATAGCTCCCATTTAATTAAAAAACACTTACATAAAAATGAACCCGATCAAATTTACAAATAATTTTTTTTTTTAAAAATTAATTCTAAGTTTTTTAAAAAAATTTTTTTTACAACTATGCCAAACACGTTTTTTTTGATTTTTTCATTTTTTAAAAGAAAATTTTTTATATAATAAATTAATAAACCATTTTACAAAATAATGTTTTATAATGTTTCACACCAAAAAATTTAATTTTTAAAAAAACTTTTTTAAAATCAACTGGGCATAACCAACAATGTTACTAACAATGTTTTTTTCCTTTTAGATTATTAAAATGAAATGTCTTAAAAGAGAGAAAAAAAAAATTTAAATTTAAAAAAAAATTCAAATTCTATGCCCTTTAAAAAAAAAAAAGATTTTTAAAGAAAAAATCAAAAGTTAGCCACTGACTTATCTTTTTTTGGAAAAAAACTACTTTGCTGATGTAAAATTTGCTCAGTGGGTTTTTGGCTCCAAAAAAGCAGGGTGAAAGGGCCCCTTTGGGTTTAAATTTCCCCCGCTGAAAATTACTTCCCCCAATATACAGTCAGTACTTTCATTTTTGAGAATAGTTAAGGGTATTTGGGGTCCTTTTAAATGGTGAATGCATTTAAAAAATGTAATAAGTTAAAAAAAAAAATAATTGTTGTATTTTTCAATTTTAAAAAATTTAACATTTTAAAATCATTCAACGATTAAAATTTTTTTTGAAAATTTATAAAAATTTGAAATAAAATTTTTAAAATTTCTTTGGAAAAAAAGTTTGAAATTTTAAAAAATGTTAGTCACATATATTTAAAAATTTTCAAATAACAATATATCAAAAGTCAAGACTTGATTTTGATAGTACACTTTTTCCCCGTTATAAAGGGGTTTTAAGAAAAATGACATTAACATTGCTAAACTTTTTTTTATTTAAAAATTAAAATTTTAGAAAAAATTAAAAAAAATGTTAAACATAAAAAAAAATCATGAAAACTAAATTTTTTTTAAATTGGGGTATACCCCCGAAAAAATATTTCCCTTAAAATTTTGGATTGATTAAAATTTAAAAGTTAAAAGATTAATTTTATGTTAAATTTCATTCATTCCTTTCATAAAAAAAAGACTAAAAAAAGAGCAAAAGGGGGAAAAAGAAATTAAAGAAAAAAAATTTGGTCTAAACAAAAAATTTAAGCTAGTTTAATTTTTTAAAAAATCTACAATTTTAAAAGGGGGGGGGCCCTTTTTTTTAAATTTTAAAAATTAAAAAAAATTAATAAAGGAAACAATTTAACCAACACAAGCTAAAAATTTTAAATTTAAAAAATTTTATATTAAAATTTGGCCTAAATTATATTTTCTTTTTTAAACCCTTTATATTTTTCCCCTTAGAAGGGTTTTTTTTTTAAAATTTCCTTCCCCTTAAAAAAAATGTAATAATTTTTTTTTTTTTTAAAATCCTACTTCAAAAGCACTTTTAGCCATATATAAGAGTTGTTTAAATTTTTAATTCCTTTTTGTTATTCGTTAGAAAAAATAATATATTAGGAGAAACCCTTTTTTTAATTTTTTAAAATCCCTCATCAATATAAAAGAGAAAAAAAAATTTTGCTAAAAAAATTTAAAAATCTTAGCAAAAAAAAACACACTTTTTAATACAAATGAAAAAATTACTTGTCAAATTTTTTTACGAAAGAGACAGGGCAATTTTTAAAAATTTTGGGAAAAAATTTAAATTTTGGTCCTCTATTTTAGATTAGAAGACAATCTTACATTTTTTATTGTTACAATAACAAACATCTGATTAGGTTCCAGAATTTGTATACGTAATGAACATAAACAGCAGGAGATTACTCGCTTACCCATATTATATTGTAGTAATGTACGAATAAACAACAAGGAAAAAAAAATTTAAAATTTTAAAAATAGGTAAATTTAAAAAAGTCACAGCCTACAAAAATTAATTATTTTTACCAATTAAAAATTTTTAATTAAATTAAAAAAAACAAAAGAAACCTTAAAAGAATTCCCCAAAAATACTTTTAAAATTAAAAAAAATTTAAAATATTCTTTTTTGCACGAGACTTGGAACCCCAAAAAAGGCATTCTTTAGTGAGGAGAAACGGAATCGCTGCGTGCACGAGACATTGGAACCAACAACAAGGCATTCTTTAGTGAGGCGAAACGGAATCGCTGCGAGCACGAGACATTGGAACCAACAACAAGACATTCTTTAGTGAGGAGAAACGGAATCGCTGCGAGCACGAGACATTGGAACCAACAATAAGACATTCTTTAGTGAGGAGAAACGGAATCGCTGCGAGCACCCAGAATTGGGAAACCAAAACAAGGCCTTTTAGTGAGGGGGAAAAAGGGGAAACGCGCGTGTACGAGACATTGGGAACCCAAAAACAAAACCCTTT
>JAQJVL010006045.1:0-31369 GCA_035578905.1 Stictocephala bisonia
TACCCATGTACTATTTTGTCTGTTTGTGAATTGGGTGAACAATTACAATAGCTAGATTATAAATATCCCTTCAATACAGAAGACATTAATTTAGCGAAACATTTGTTCTGTATCGAGTTAAACACGTGCTGTATCATTAGAAATACTAATAATAGTAGTAGTAATACAAAAAATAGCACTTTTTAGAGACCAGATTTCAACACTATATTTATTTTCAATTTATTTTCAAATTCTAACAAGAACTGTTTTAATTAGATCATATTATAAACATGTGTAGTTTTTAAATATATTCATAAATTTATAGATAGAATGATATTTTCAGAAGTTATTATAACTTATTTGACATTGTTAGGACAATGGCTTTGAAAACTTCGGCTGCAATATCCTCTTATCTGTATTCAACCCAACTTCAAGTTTCCAATCCAGGCCCCTGGTTTATTCTGTCCATCACGGACTGTTTAACATTCTAACTGACCTTGAAATTTGATATCTTCCAAGCCTAGTAGAACGAAAGCTTTAAAAACTCACCTAATTTTTATTTTTAACTGTACTCTGTACACAATTTTCGTATAACTAATACGACAGGGTTATGATTAAGCAAAAGCACATGTAACTACTATTGAAGTTATGTACATTCTTAGTATGGCAACTGAGTATTCTCTGTATTTATGAAGGTACAGTTGTTGGTTGGAAAAAGGAACATTCTACATTCAGTGTTTAAGTTTGGGGATCAAATGTTGGCCTAGGTTTGAAAGGAGAACTACTTAGAGATTTTTCTTATACATTTTAAAAAACAAACTTTTTAAAAGATATTAGTTTCCAAATTATCTTTTTATTTGTTCTTTTCTCATAATTTACTTGTAACTAAATGAGAATATATTCAAAGTAATTTAAAAATAGTTTGTACATTATGGTACATTTCTAAAAATCGTGCATAGACTAATAATATGTAAGGTAGATCTAACATATCATATTTTTTGTTTGGTTGTTTATTTATTTATTTATTAATACATTTATTTTTACAGCGTTGGCCTCACCAAGTTTGGTGTAACTTGTCGGTGAGGTCCATTATAACATTTAATAAATAACTCTATTTAAAAATGATCAAAGTAATTGTGGTGGTTTAGGGCGGCACTACAATGTTATAACTGGTTTGGCAGTACAATGAAAGAGAAAGTTGGGACATGCCGGCCCCAGATGCACTGTCAAATTGAAATGAACAATTGAATTTTTCATCCTGCCTATTTCCTTTCTTGATTTTAATGTCAGTTGTTCATCATCAGCCTACTAACAAACTTCGCAAGTTTGTTCGTTTACGAGTTACATGACGCGCGATCCGTGGCCGACACTGCCCCATCACACAACCTGTTGTCTTTCCAATTTAATATCTTACAATACAATTAATACTAAATTTACTATATTACATTTTGAATACCTACTATACACATAAATTAAATTCAACATTCAATTATATAGTTTAAAATAAATATGTGGTTACCGTACTTTTAATACTGAAATGTATCAAAAGGTACTTTTATTCATATAATCCTATGACGATATGGTCATACAATGTACTTGTATCATACATTTGTGATGGTTCTAAAAGTACTTGTACCTTAAATAAATCACGTCATACGTCAGCCTAATATATTGAGATGTTCACGGTCACATAATTGTACCTCGCCATCATTCCTCGATGTTACCTTGGCAACGGGAGCATTATTTTTCTTAGTAATAGGGTGACAGGAAAATGAATGTGAAAAGAGTTCATACATATGTTAACAAGTAAGGAATGTGCTTTTTGAAATATTATATTTTGCTGTCTGATTATTTATAATTCGAAAAGTAACTTATCATAAACCAAAAAGAATACTTATATGATGCCTAAGAAGACGAATGTATTAAAATAATGTTTAAATTTTATAGTTAAAATCAATTTGTTTACAATTTAAAGTTCCTCCAGAACAGATAATTATTTTTTCCAAGGATGCAAGCTCATAATATCAGATTATGCTATTTAGGTTTTTAGGTAGAATGTATATTGTTTGAATGTAAGAGGTTAGTTTTGTTTAGATTTTAATTGGGTTGGGTGAGAAGTAATGATTTCATATAACTAGCGAACGTGTTAGAAGCGCATAAGGATCAAAGAGTGTTAGGAGCGCACAGCCCTTCTACCTGGATCCTAAAGGGTGTTATAAGCACACACAAGGATCCAACCTGACCTTTTGGCGGTCTGGTATAATCCCTGGCTATACATCGATTATACAAGGTTGAGTGCACGTCCTAGATCAAATTTAAATATTTGTGGATTGAACATTTCATTATGAATAAAAAGGACAAATGAATAAGTAACATTATTTCATTATGTTTTGATTTTTTCCCCCCCTGCAATACGAAGATTTTAAGTATTTTAAGCCCAAGTTAAGGAGCACATGTTTAGTATCATTAATTCCAGGATTTGAGTGTAATTATCAGTAAACAATAATAAAATACTTACTACGAGATAGGAATTATATGTTACTGTGAGCTTAGTTGGTAGGCCTATTATATGTAGTTCTATTTGTAAATATTTTCATATTTTTATTTATACTTATATGTCTGTTGTTTTTATTATTGTTATTGAAAGACTATAATAAAAATGCATTGTGATCTTTTTACAATAAGGATTAAAAAATATTGCACGGTAAAATAATATTTAGAAAATAATTATAATTATTTAATTTGTTTTATAAATGAAATAAAAAATTAAAATGACATGAAAAAAATATTTATTTCCAAATCAATTAAATCAAGTTACTCTCAGTAAATAATACAACGAAATCATAAATAACAAAACCCAGTAATTTAAAATCACTAATAAAAATGTG
Source organism: Stictocephala bisonia (assembly GCA_035578905.1). Classification (NCBI taxonomy): domain Eukaryota; kingdom Metazoa; phylum Arthropoda; class Insecta; order Hemiptera; family Membracidae; genus Stictocephala; species Stictocephala bisonia. Next base: position 2,868 of record JAQJVL010006045.1, read on the forward strand.
TCTACTATATCACAACAAACACCTACTCTTAAGTTATGTATTTAAAGATACGGTATTAATTAATACAATGATAATGAATATAATTAATTATTAAATGAAAAAGGTTTTTTAGTACACTATAACCTGAGAGCTGCTACGAAAATAATTCAATCCCTGTCAGTGTGCCGGGTTAAAAATATACAAAATGACTTTTTATAGTAATAAAACAATCATTGAAGTATTATGATTTTTTTTGAGGACTAAACTATTACTGAAGATATATTCGTATATGATTTAAAAAAAGAAAGAATTTTTCTTTAGCTAGTGTTTGTTAGTTCCTTGCTCTTCTAGTATTGTACATAAAAATATAAAAATCTTGGATCCTCAGGTAACTTTGTTTTTTTCCATTGGTAATCCTTTTTAGTGCATACAAAGGTCACACAAATAAGGTTCTAAACAAAACTAATGATATATTATAGTACTAGTTTATCTATTTGTTTTTATATATTATTTTAGTAAATTTTGATTTGAATTTTTTAATCTTAGGTGTTACTACAGTAAATGAAAAAAAGGACAGTATTTTTTTAAGTAGAGGCCAATTCTTTTATAACCTCACACTGCTTAATTCTAAAAACTAATACACTGAATGGGAATCGTATTCAGACATAGGAAGGGAAACCATGTACAGTATATAAGGCCAATATTCAGACGTTAAACTTCTATAACCAACTTACAAAGTCCTGCTTCCTTAAACAACTAGGACCACCGGCTAACAATCATTTGATTGTATTTCAAAAATATATGATGAATAATTAAATGTTTATCATTAATAATATACATAACATTTTAATAAGTATGACAAATGTATTATTTCAGAGTATAATAATAAAATATACATATATAATGAAGCTGCATAGAGAATATATAAGGCATATGTTAAAAAAGATAATTAATAGCAGCTGATACATATTTACTTTTGTTTACTTATGTTTTCAGAATGCATGGCACTGTACTCCAATTGACGTTATAGAAATGTCCAGTGCCATTGATGTCAGATATTTGTATCCGGAGAACGGATATCCAATAATGGGATTGGTGCCAAGATAGTATCAGTTTTTGTCCACCTTACAGCTATATTCTATCTCCTTTCCTCTTTATATAAAGGCCCTTCTTACGTAATGTCAATATATAAATGGTCATTTTATATCAAAACACTTAAGTACAGTTCGTTAGTTGACGGTTATTATTTATATTCAGTGTTCTAGTAATCCGCCATTTTCTCAAGACGTTCCCCGTGAGCCTAATGTTTTAAATTAATTACATTAAAGCCAGTAACATGTGTGGTTAAAACCATAATGAGAATATTTCAACCTCTATATAAGATTTAAGTATTTTTTAAATTATGTTATAGAGATTCTATCCCACTTAGTCAACAATAAATTTATAGCTGTCTAGTACAAATTCGAAATCAGATGTTAAAAAAACATAAAACTATAGTCTAGTGTATCAAAATAAATTTATATTACGTCAAAACATTTAGAGATAACAATATATAACTGTTATTAATACTTCAGGTCGACCAATCACTGAAGCAGGAGGGCCATTGTAATCAGTGACCATATCACTTATCATTTAGCACTAATGCACGGTTGAGTGATTAGATGGAATTTTCAACCTTATCACGAGTTTCACGCCTGATATTTCCAATAGTCGTAATTTATAAACTAAATATTTTGTTATTGAGGTTTTCCTAAATTTGTTAAACCTTAAATGGTAAGTTCTTTTACTAACGGATAAGAAGAGTTGACCTTAAATCCATCAATACTCTTACAGTTTAGTATTTAATTTAATATTTACATAAAATAATAATCTTAATACACGTTATCATATTGAGAAGAAACCATTTACTATTTCTGTTTTTAATAGTAATAAAGTTTATTTATACATTGTCATCAATATATATTTCAGATCTGATTGCTTTCGTTATCACTTATATTTTAATTTTATTTTTAAATGTATGAACTTTATCTCAACTATACTGTTGATGTTTGACAAAATGAAACAATATCACTATTATTTCATGGTCATAAAATAACTTGTTTGTAACTGAAATTAAAATAATACAACATGAAAATAAAGACAAAGGGTGTATTATTGATGTAAAAATTAAAATATTCAAAATAAATAAAGCAATAGGAATAAAAAGTCAATTCAGAAATATTCATTAATTGATGCACTTTTTTTTAGATTATTCAAGAATCAAATTAATAAAAATATTACGAGCTCTAAATGATAAAAGTAAATTAAATAAGATTGCAGCCTCCAGACAGGCCTAGCCTTTCAGGTGCATATTTTTTATTAAAAAAAAAAAAAAAAAAAAAAAAAAAAAAAAAGATTATGAGACGGTCGATTTCTTCTCTCGTATTTCCAGTTAGTCCTATATGAATTTATAATTGGATTAGAGTATGAAGAACATTGCAGTATTTATATAACATAAGTTAATATTAAAAGCTTTAAAAATAAATTAGTTAAACTTTTTCTTATATGTATGTTAATAAGTAATGGGTTTTTAATTGTAATGTATAAAGTGTAATACATATTTTGGAAAGATAAATTATTATTATTATATTATTATTATTTAGTTGGAATGACAATCAGTTTGAATAGTTCCTTGAAGCGAGCAATAAGACATTAAAATTTAATTAAATATTATACAATTAGATGTTATATTTGTCCCTCGGACTCAACTCCTTATCAGCCCTTTAATAAGAACACCTTTTGAGAATCAATCAACAGTTGATGTCAATTACTATTTATAGACACTAAGAGATTTCCGTGCACTCCCACCAGGCCCAAACCAACTTAATATGCCACCACAAAAAGTATGAAACGAACTATTTCATAACACTTGATTAAGAAACCCCTATTATTACCAATTAGTTTAATATAAGGTCTTACAATTTTAACAATATTTACTACTGATAGTGACAGACTTGAAATAACTCAGCCCCTTGCCTAAGGCTGGTTTGCAGGCGTTCTACAGGCCGTATTGTAGCAGGCACACCGTACTATTAAGTCGCATGATAAGGACGCCGTTATTAAATATTTTCTATATAAGAACTTTTTTTACATATAGAATCTTTTTTTAAGTGATACATCATTTAACAAATCTCTGAATTTTATTTGATTAATTAGTGAAAATCAACCTTGTAAAACTTTACTACTTATTTTTCCGCTGAAAATGTTTATATCCATATAATTATATCGTGTCGTCAAATAATTTCCTAGTCTACTATGTTAAAGAACACGTCATGTTAGCATAATGATATTTATATTGTAATTTTTAGGATGTAATAAAATTAAAAACTAAGTGACCTTAAAATTTTTATAAAAATTGATTCACACAACATGTTTCAACTTTATTGTCATTTTCAAGTGTAAATTAAATAATTATATTAAGTATATTATAATTCTTTAAATAAAATTGTAAAACATGTGGTTTCTATAAATATTGATGAATTTTTTTTTTTTTTTTTAACTTCACTCGCCAGTTGACATGGACCTACAGGCCTGTGCGTCAACTTTATTCAACGAGTGAAGTACCGACCGTTGGCTCAGTGGGGATTCGAACCTTGGACCTTGCCCTCCGCAGTCCGAAGCCTTAGCCACTGAGCCACCATCTTATGTTCGAATCAAACATTGGGTTTGTATAATTGATTAGTGTGTTCAATATGTTCACTGGATTTTCTTGTTGTGCTAAATATATATGTAATTTTTCTGTTGCATTCATTTTCTTGCCCTTTTTCATAACATTTAATATTTTCATGTTTTCTTCCATTTTTATGTACGAGTGGTCTGTAGGGAGCAAGTGTTCTGTGAATGTGGATTTCATTGTAGTTGTGTTACAGCTTCTGAAAGCTTGTGTGTGCTCTTGAAAGCGTGTTTTGAATGGTCTTCCACTTTGTACAGTGTAGAATTTATCACAGTCTGTACTATTTAGGGTATAATTTACCTTTATATTACTTTATATTATAATATTAATTAAAAATAATTTACTGTGTTTATCAAGTAACATTCCGTGAACATTTTACGTGAAAAAAATAATAAAAAGCTTTATTTTACTTCGAAATCGACGTTTTGTACGTTTATAAAATATAAAACTGTAAAATATTAGTTTGTGTTTAGTTTTAAATGTGTACTACATAAATTCGTTAGTCTCATATGTTAGTTGTCGTAATAAACATAACAACGCCTTCATTATCTTAGATACTACATTTGACGCTTGGCTGTACGCTGGATGAATCCGCTTTCATTCAAGGCTGTAACTATCAGTAGTGTGGTTTTGAAAGTGGTAAAGCTGTTACGTGTTGTTACTATTGTAAATAATTTATCAATTACTACCCAGAAATTAAAATACAATTCACACTCTGTGTTAAAAATTGGATTACGTTGGGGTTTATTAGCCAAATAAACTTACAGAGAGTAGTGTTTAAAATAAATATAAATGTTTGAATTTATTTAATATCCTCAAACAGTGAATGTCCTTTAAATAACTCTTAACAATCTTTGTTAATTTGACTAGTGATCTTTAAAAGTGATATATATTTTAAATTATAACAGTTAACACTTAGTTTACATACTTATCCTTACCAATTATATGTATATTATTAATTACGTCAGTTGAATCTTACTTTTAACACTGACCTGATAGCACACCTACAAGGTACAGTTATTTTTGATATGTCAGATTCAAATGTTTTGGAACTGGATATTAACGGATATATAATGGTCGTGGGTGGAAATATTTCAAATTCTGTAAGAAATCCTTTGTTATGACATCAGGTAGTAATAAGTTGATAAAAGTCCAAAAATCAATAAATCACCGAAGAAAAATATAAATTTTTTATTATATCTTGTACAAACAAATCTAGTTTGTTACGCTGAAAAGTGTTTATTTTATTACTGTACTACCATATAAATACACTATGTCAAAATACATTCATTAACTGTCAGCTTCTGTATGAACCCTTATCACACACATCTTCCTCACCCTGTTATTGAGAAAGAATAAATCTCCCGTTACCAAGGTAACATCGAGGACTGACTGAGAGGTGCAAATATGTGACCGCGAACATCTCAGTATATTCCACTGACAAATGACGTAATATATTTAAGGTATGCGTACTTTTGTAATCATTACAAAATATTTAATTATTCGTAGTGTACAGTTTGGTAGGTTTTTTAAGCTTAACAAATGTTTTTACCTTAGAAATTATTAAATTATTGTTTATTTTGGACAGTAAAAATTTGAAAAGTATTCAAATGCACTATTTAAATAGCCTAAACAATACCATATGTTATTTCACTTTCATATTTTTCTATGAAGATTAGTCTATGAACGTTTTTTTTAAAATTACAAACCATAAATTAATATGTTTATCCATTACATCGATACGAAACTCAGTTATTAACAACAAAACCGAGATCCAACTACAAAGGAATACTTGTAGTCTACTTCAATATATTATTAACACCAATGTCTGATTTTTTTATTATTTATTTATTTATTGTTTTTTTTACCATCTCTAAGCACTACACTTATTACGACTTCCACTAAGACTGGATCACTAAATCTGAAAAGTATGAATATTGACAGTTTAGAATGGAGTTGACGAAGTAAAACCTGATTAAAATAACCCACATATTCACTAACAAACATTTTAAGTCGTAACAAAATATTTGTAAATATAACAAAAGTGTATAAATTATTACGATTTTATAGGTGTACATTATTTCTGTAAAAGCGTAAATAATCCATTTAGTTGGGTCTTCATTCTAAACTGTAAGCTACTTCATGAAATTGTTCATAAACTAATGTTAAAATATGAATATTATGATATCTTTCAACACATATCTTTATATTTAGGTACAATATATGTTTCAACTTCATTTAAGCCATCTTCAGATACATATGTAAAGTTATAAATCAATATTAATAAACTAATTACGGCATTTAAATTATTCATAACTGATATTAAATAAATATTTTATGAGGTTTTGGCAAAATAAATTTGTAAATTTTAATAAATTGAGTCTGTCATTTAATAGAAAATTTGGATTATTTTTTTTACTTTTATACATTTAAATATGTTCTAAGGTCAATATGAAATGACTTATCTTGCAAGTATGTAAAACTTCTTTATTTAGAAATATTTGTTTCTATATTTTTGTAAGTTTTGCCAGAATTCAAAGATAGTCTGCATATTTTCTGAAGCTGTTAGTGCCTTAAAAATTCCACCAAATCTTTTCTTAAAATAACGTAAAATTGTCCACTATAGTGACTTAAACATTCATTATAATTTATTTTATTAATGCCAATATTATGAAATTATAAAGATATGCTTTTTAAAATTTTTTTTATTTATTACCAACTTACTAATCACTCAATCACTTTTTCGTGAGCTTCAGTCCCAACGGAGACTTGGTGATGAATGTGTGGATACATTAATCAATTAATATCCAATTATCCAAAAACCTCTTCAAATCAGGTTCCTTAACACCTAACGTCTCCATTTGAACCTAAACAGTGAACCAATCAATTAGTCAAGAACGTCAGCCCCACCTGATACAAGGGTGATTAATAGGTAGATACAACGATCAAATAACGTTCTCCTGTCCAACAACCGTCTTTAGCCCAGCTACCACATCACCTAAGGTCTTTTAGTGAAACTATGCAGTGAACAAATCAATTAGTCAAGAACGTCAGCACCACCTGAGACAAGGGTGATTAATCGGTAGATACAACGATCAATTAACGTTCTCCTGTCCAACAACCGTCTTTAGTCCAGCTACCACAACACCTAAGGTCTTCTAGTGAAACTATGCAGTGAACCAATAAATTAGTCAAGAACGTCAGCGCCACCTGAGACAAGGGTGATTAATCGGTAGATACAACGATCAATTAGCGTTCTCCTGTCCAACAACCGTCTTTAGTCCCGCTACCACAACACCTAAGGTCTTCTAGTGAAACTATGCAGTGAACCAATAAATTAGTCAAGAACGTCAGCGCCACCTGAGACAAGGGTGATTAATAGGTAGATACAACAATCAATTAACGTTCTCCTGTCCAACAACCATCTTTAGTCCAGCTACCACAACACCTAAGGTCTTCTAGTGAAATTATGTAGTGAACCAATCAAGTAGTCAAGAGCGTCAGCCTCACCTGAGACAAGAGTGATTAATGGATAGATACAACGATCAATTAACGTTCTCCTGTCCAACAACCATCTTTAGTCCAGCTACCACATCACCTAAGTAAAGTGGAACTATGTAGTGAACCAATCAAGTAGTCAAGAGCGTCAGCCTCACCTGAGACAAGAGTGATTAATGGATAGATACAACGATCAATTAACGTTCTCCTGTCCAACAACCATCTTTAGTCCAGCTACCACATCACCTAAGTAAAGTGGAACTATGTAGTGAACCAATCAAGTAGTCAAGAGCGTCAGCCTCACCTGAGACAAGAGTGATTAATGGATAGATACAACAATCAATTAACGTTCTCCTGTCCAACAACCGTCTTTAGTCCAGCTACCACAACACCTAAGGTCTTCTAGTGAAACTATGTAGTGAACCAATCAAGTAGTCAAGAGCGTCAGCCTCACCTGAGACAAGAGTGATTAATGGATAGATACAACAATCAATTAACGTTCTCCTGTCCAACAACCATCTTTAGTCCAGCTACCACATCACCTAAGTAAAGTGGAACTATGTAGTGAACCAATCAATTAGTCAAGAACGTCAGCCCCACCTGAGACAAGAGTGATTAATAGGTAGATACAACAATCAATTAACGTTCTCCTGTCCAACAACCGTCTTTAGTCCAGCTACCACATCACCTAAGTAAAGTGGAACTATGTAGTGAACCAATCAAGTAGTCAAGAGCGTCAGCCTCACCTGAGACAAGAGTGATTAATGGATAGATACAACGATCAATTAACGTTCTCCTGTCCAACAACCGTCTTTAGTCCAGCTACCACATCACCTTCTAGTGAAACTATGTAGTGAACCAATCAATTAGTCAAGAGCGTCAACCTTACCTGAGACAAGAGTGATTAATGGGTGGATACAACGATCAATTAACGTTCTCCTGTCCAACAACATAATTTAGATCATTGTATGTTTTTGTAAACAATGTATTGTTCGGTTTTGGTTCCTCAATGATATTTGGATTCCGTAGTTTGGTTCTAAAAGTAGCTACTCTTAAATTTTTTATTCTACTACCACTTTTTGAAAAGAAACGTTTCGTGACCTTAAAAACATATAAATGTTTCAACGGCAAAACCATTAAATTTCTAAACAGTTGAATAGTATGCTCATACCTATGTGTGATCTTTACCAATCTTATAAAACGTTTTTGTATTTTTTTTTTTTTTTTATATAAATAACACCGTTTGAACGAAAATATAATCTGAAGAAACGTCCATGAGAGAGTTTCAATATAATTTTACCAGTTCACTGACACTATTTCAAACTATTGGTAACCAATTAATACTTTGACTCATTTTCTATGATATGATAGAACGTCCATTAATAAATTACGTACCATCGTAAAATTAATAAAAAGCGTAAAAATTGCAAACCTCTATGTTTGAGTAAATAATGAAACATAATTGAGTCCAGACTTTTGTTTTATTAATTTAAATAAAATAGCTTTCATTTTGATTACTCCTTTGCAAATGTACTTCAATAATTGTAATTTTTATATCATTGTTAATATTGGTACATTTTTTAGTTTTATGTTCAAGAACTATAAGAATAGTATTTGATAATAGATGATTGTTTAGTCAATTAAGGTTTTATCACATCAGCACAACTTAAGAACAGTTCTGCTAATGATATTTTAGCTTTTTTTTATTACTTGCATTTATTTAAAAAATGTAAATGTCTGGGATTAAGAACTACAATAGAACTATAGTTTTACGTAAGAATTGCTAATATTCGTAACTTAATTTTTACTTCTAAAACTGTTTTAAAAATGACTGCTAAAGTTAAAATCAGTCGCTTGTAACTCTGTAGCTTCTAAAACGTTTTGAATATCTAGAAAATTAATATCAAAGGTTTAATTCCATTAAATTAGAAAAATGAATAAACCCAATGTTTATATTGCATTCAATGCTACGTATTGCTTACTTCTGATTAAACCTTTCGTTAAAACTTACATGCCGAGACAATTTTAAGTAAGTGTGTATTTGCCTATATACAATATTACATAATATATGAGTAACTTTTTGGATTATGAATGTATAAAATATCAATATAAAGAAAAAAAATTAACAAAACCAACAAATACTATGGTAAAATAGAAGGGATTAAATTTATCTATGTTCTCCGTAGTTATAAAAATAGAGTAAGTAAGTTTCATTTACAGTTATTATTATATTTTGTTTGTTAATCACTTTAGATCAGACCCAATTTTGTTCCCTAAATTATTTAAGTGTAAAGTCAGTCTTGTTACTACCATCATATTATTGGACCATCTGTAAGTTAAACTTGATTTAGCTAAGTAACGTAGAATCATCTCACCGAGGTGTGATTCTTATTTGGTTTTCAAAGTATCACAAGTTAGTGTTTTCCTTATGAACTCCATAATGTCTACGCCATTACTTTTAATATTAGGCTTATTAAAAAGACCTTCAAATTTTATTATTTTGCCTAGAATAATTGTTCTGTGTCATTTTTATGTATTAGGTAATTATAAAAAAGAACCTATTTTTATTGGTTTTTTAAAGGATATACACTTTGTTATACACATCAACTATAATACCGTGAAATGTCTCCAATTTTATAGTCTAGCTGTACTTACAGTTCTTCTGTAATTTCTAACGAACATTCTTTCTTAGAGTGTTACTTTGATGGCTCTTAGGAATATTAGCAGCTCAACATTTGAGTTATTTGTCTAGATAGTAAATCACTATATAAACATTTAAGTAAATTAAAATTATATACATGTGTGAAAGATAATTTTTATTTTATTTTTTTATACTCGAAAACCTTATAAATTACATTTAAATGCAACTTACATCATAATAATTACAATTCATTTAACTTGTTTACATACATTCCATTTCTTGGTAAACTTTCGTTAATTTTTAAATACCTGCACTGCTTTCAAGTTAAAAATATAATAATGTAGCCATATGCTTTTTACATACATAAAGTTAAATAGCACTTGTTCATTTTATGTAACATTAATGTGTAACAAAGAATCGCCTGGTAATAAAACCCGACACACGCACTCGCAACAGGCACGCAACAATTAATTTACTACCATGAGGAAATTAACTAACGGTGTTGTTTTTCACTCCAAGAACACCATTTATATATTTATATTTATAACATATACTAACACGATCCAATTATATTCCTAAATTTATGTGAGTTTAATTATTTATTTACTTCAAGTATGCATTTTGTGTTCGCTTGCGTGGTGTCTTGGGCTATGAAGTTCAAGTCTATTTTACACTCTACGATAACGTCATAGCACCGATTACCCAAATGAGCTAACGGTCAGTACTTCACTGGCTGAGTAAACTTCAAGCACAGGCCTGCAGGCCTATGAACTAGCAAATGAAGAGTGTAGTCAAAGTAAAACTATTCAAAAGTTAAAAACATCCTTAAGAAGAGGCTTTAACAAAGTTTGTTTATAAGGAATAAATTATTATTTTGGTTTTGAAGGCTAAATTTAAAAATATCCTTGAGTACGTACTTATAAACATTGAGTATTTGGAAAGTACATTTGCAACAAAAAGTACGTTAGATTCTTTTTTTAAGAAGCTTATAGTTTTTTCTGAAGCAAAAAAAAATTCAAAAGATTGGACTGAACATTTGTTTTTTAACCAATAAAATATAGTGAAATAATATCCTACTGAACTGTAACTGAATTAAATACATTTGATGACATTTTTGTCATTCTTAAAAAAAGTTTAATATTAGAGTATGATTATAAATGTATGACAATAATTATATGTTTTTAAGGAAAAATTCAAGGATCTTAACAAACTTACGAATAAAAAATATACTGTTGATCCTTAAATTGGTCAATATGCATTTTTTGCAATAACAAGATAGAAGACAAGAATTAATACTACACAAACAGTCACCATTTTGGTGATTCAGTCAACTGTTATGAGGTTTTACAAGCTAATAAAGATCCTAGTTATAAATTGTAATACAAAATTATAGTTTTATAATGTACCGTGTATTATATTGAGTTTGAAATATTCATTTTCAACCCTTCATTATGTTCTAAGAATTGCTTTTGAACAAGACTTGTTCCAAATGGATTCTATAAGTAAATTGCATATTTTTAAAGAGTAGATCAAAAGTACGTTTCTAATTAATAACGAACGTTAGAAACTCTTTATAAAGGTAATGTTCCATTTTTACTCTATGTATTATTAAGAAAAACTCGACTAAACTCGAGAGTATTTATTACGCTACTTAATTAGGCTTAAGCTAAGACATCAGTGTAAAGTAATAATCTTCATGACGTTGTACTTTGAAGTCATCAGATCTTAATTAAACCTTTTTATTATGATAAAAAAGATAAAATATATATTCAGTAGTTTGTTAAGACCTAATGGAAAATTTAAATAGCAATTGGATTTTACTGTACCAATCTTGCCTAAGTCTATAACTGACTATTAACTTAATCTAAAAATATGTTAAGGTCATTTTCCAAATTTTATAAAATATGTCCATACTTAGTTATATCTTTACATAAACTATATTTCGTAGTATGTTATCATTGTATTACATAAATATATAGCCTAATATATGTCTAGTATACTTGTATATTGGTCTAATTTTATAGTTTAACAATTTAATTTTATTTAAATAAATATATTAAATGTTCGGTTATCCCTTTAGGGGACATTTAGTTCTGCAACTGTAAATAGCAATCGTTTGGCTGATTTAAATATTCATTATAAAAAACAAATATAACAAACAAATATAACAAATATAAAATTCATATAACAATTTAACTTTCAGTAAGGAATGGACCAGCAATATTGGAGTACAAACAGTGTTCTTAAATAGCCTACGTACTATTGTTTTAACTTCCCTAGGAAAGAGCCATATAGTTCTTTCATTTAAAACAAAGCAAAGCCAAAATGTCATCCATCACTGATAACACTGATGTAAGATATGATTAGCGTAATGACGGCGCTGTCCAGTGTAATAGGAAGTTATAATATTGTACACTATGAAAGTTACTGTCATAATTCATTATTGATTTTCTGTTTGCATATCACAAGTCGATGGAGACTACAAACTCAACATATGTAGTCAAATAGTACATATGTTTTTTTAACATGATATAAAATTTAATTTAATTTAATAATCAAGACTTCCTTAACTTTCATATAAATATATCACAAGGAAATCCTCTCAGAAATTATTGCACCAAATCGTGTTCTCATATTTATTAGTTCCAAAAAACTTGTTATTATCAATTGTAAAAATATGATTATGTCATGACTAATGTTGATACAAAACATATATAATAATTATCTTTATACATATTTTCATTTATTGCGTTAACCATATAATCGGAAAATTACTGTACGAAGTTGAATCAATTATACTCATGTTTATAACGTATGTTCATCATATAAAACCAAATGGGGGTTGACACTCCTGAAAAAATAAATATAACTCGCATATTAACAATTCTTACCTATGTAGACATGTTTCATAAGCTTAAATGATAATTAAAGCATGATCAAAAGTTACCTAAATCATAAAAGTGTTATATTTGTCAAAAATCTGTAAAATTTTCAAAGTATTTCACCTCAATAGCCTCAATATGTCTTGACATATTGACGGCTAATGTTTTGGCTTTGCTTTATATTAAATGAAGGAAGTTAAAGATGGATATACCATTTGACATATTAAAAGTAAACAATAAAACTTGTCAAAACAATTTTGATATTACTATATTTATTTTAAATGTTAACAGAAATAGATTCGTAATATTGTCTAGGGTATTAAAATAATATATAGATTATGAACTATTTATCTTGAAATGTATATATACTATTAACTTAGTAAAAAATAAAACACAAGTAAATACTGGGTGAACGAATGATTATTATCTAAGTTGATAACCTTCGCCACTTTAATTGGGGACGTTTATTGTTGTTATCAAAGTAATTAAATAACTTCCTTATCTCTGACTTCACCATTAGGACTCTAACACAACATTCAAATGACAAGACGTGCATTTAAATAACAACTCTTTCATCGTAAAAGCCGAATAGTACTATTTAAATTGACGTATTACGTAATTATAATATCAACACCATTGTTTACCGATTACTGGTGTAATTATTGCAGAAATAAATGTTATATTGTCTAATTTTTAGTTAAAAAAGTGGTAGGCCTATACATATTCAATAATAATAAACCATTTTAAAACATTGATACTTTGTTCATTGAAGAGCAGTTGAAATGTCATTGCTTCACATTATTCTTACATTCTTACAAATGAGAGCCGACACAATGTTGTTGGTATTTTAAGGCGAATATGAGTGGTTATATGAGTGTAGGATGATTGTGGATGAGTGTAGTCTGGTTACTAACTGATTTCAACTGTTCCTCAGAAAGTTTTTTTTGTTTTTTGTTTTTTTTTAAACTTCACTCGCTAGTTGACATGGGCCTACAGGCCTGTGCGTCAACTTTATTCAACGAGTGAAGTACCGACCGTTGGCTCAGTGGGGATTCGAACCTTGGACCTTGCCCTCCGCAGTCCGAAGCCTTAGCCACTGAGTCACCACGCCGGCAAAGGGCAATTTTTTAATAGCCCAACAGCCAGGGCAACTAAGGGACCTACAGCTTCACGTGGAATCCAAACCACGTAGTGCTGGTCTGATTTTCAGATAATTGACAAGCCTACATCTACTGTAAATTCCACCAACATCTGTGTTATGAGATGTATGGAATGATCACATTACAAAGGTTGATTTTATATCGACGTACATAAGGCAAGGTTGTGTTTTTAACCTATTTCCTACTTACAAAACCTGAGTTTGAAAAGTTGTTGTCCATGATCAACGAAGACACGAAAACAAATTACACTGACTATAGGGAAGTCATACGCACCAGGGAGAGATTGGCAATTTGCCTAATGTACGTCAACCAGTAGGCCTACTGTACATGTAAAAACTGCTTTGGACGTTGATAGGTGAAAAAACAAATAAAAAAGTTTTAAATATTTTATAGGTGTGATGAGTACAATAGTAGGTTTGTGTGCATATGCGAGTCCACAGACTTCTGCAGACGTTTCCAAAAGATCGCTTGCCAAGCGATACAACATATTAGTCTGCAGATGTCTGTGGGGTTCTGCAGAATATGTAGACGTGGTGTAAATGGCTAAGTTGAATATAGTGGGAACATAATTCTTTTTTAAGTCTGTCACGTTACGTCCCGTGACATTTTGTGACCGTGGTGTGAAAAGGTCTTAAGTTTTCTCGTACAGACACTCGGACACTTACTATCATCCAACATGGACAACCAGTCTAATTTAGTTCATCATTAATCATAGAACTTATCGGCAACAAACTCCACAATACTTTGTCTCCAAGTAGCTGTATTAGATCACTATGCTACTAATACTAATTAATGTACAAATGCATCTAAGCAGAGTGTGAGCTTCATCTAACAAGTGATTAGCCGACCGTATACTTTTTATTGTGTGTGTGTGTGTGTGTGTGTGTGTGTGTGTGTGTGTGTGTGTGTGTGTGTGTGTGTGTGTGTGTGTGTGTGTGTGTGTGTGTGTGTGTGTGTGTGTGTGTGTGTGTGTGTGTGTGTGTGTGTGTGTGTGTGTGTGTGTGTGTGTGTGTGTGTGTGTGTGTGTGTGTGTGTGTGTGTGTGTGTGTGTGTGTGTGTGTGTGTGTGTGTGTGTGTGTGTGTGTGTGTGTGTGTGTGTGTGTGTGTGTGTGTGTGTGTGTGTGTGTGTGTGTGTGTGTGTGTGTGTGTGTGTGTGTGTGTGTGTGTGTGTGTGTGTGTGTGTGTGTGTGTGTGTGTGTGTGTGTGTGTGTGTGTGTGTGTGTGTGTGTGTGTGTGTGTGTGTGTGTGTGTGTGTGTGTGTGTGTGTGTGTGTGTGTGTGTGTGTGTGTGTGTGTGTGTGTGTGTGTGTGTGTGTGTGTGTGTGTGTGTGTGTGTGTGTGTGTGTGTGTGTGTGTGTGTGTGTGTGTGTGTGTGTGTGTGTGTGTGTGTGTGTGTGTGTGTGTGTGTGTGTGTGTGTGTGTGTGTGTGTGTGTGTGTGTGTGTGTGTGTGTGTGTGTGTGTGTGTGTGTGTGTGTGTGTGTGTGTGTGTGTGTGTGTGTGTGTGTGTGTGTGTGTGTGTGTGTGTGTGTGTGTGTGTGTGTGTGTGTGTGTGTGTGTGTGTGTGTGTGTGTGTGTGTGTGTGTGTGTGTGTGTGTGTGTGTGTGTGTGTGTGTGTGTGTGTGTGTGTGTGTGTGTGTGTGTGTGTGTGTGTGTGTGTGTGTGTGTGTGTGTGTGTGTGTGTGTGTGTGTGTGTGTGTGTGTGTGTGTGTGTGTGTGTGTGTGTGTGTGTGTGTGTGTGTGTGTGTGTGTGTGTGTGTGTGTGTGTGTGTGTGTGTGTGTGTGTGTGTGTGTGTGTGTGTGTGTGTGTGTGTGTGTGTGTGTGTGTGTGTGTGTGTGTGTGTGTTAAAACCTTGGACATTGCTCAAAGTGGTCTGAAATCTAGCCACTGTAACTGAAATACTAGGATTAAAGTAACCAACAAAGGCGTAATTTCTTTAACAATCCTGATATCGCTATGCTCATTTCTCAAGAGTGTCAGTATTTTATTAATACAATTGAAAATCAGAAAAATTTGTTGTAATAAATACATACAAATCTTAAAACATTATCAAATAATATTGTTATATATCTTTATTTGTTTTAAATTTAAGTGGTATAATTATTCATCCATAAAGACAATATATGTAAAACTAATCAAACACTTTAAGTATTTTGTATAAAAGTTTAGAAATCTCTTATATTACAATCTCGTTTATTCTGATTATTGGAATTTAACACTAAATGTCGGATTGTTATGCGATTCACGCAGGATACCCTGTTTATTTTATAAATGAATAAATTAAATGTTGTAATTAAAACAAAGTAACAATTTGTTGCTAAGGAACGTGTTTAGAATGCATTTACATAACACTATTTACATTTTGCCATCGCCTTCCTCTACGGCGTTATGTCAAACAATAAACTCCGCTTTATCCCTCCAGATTATATTGAAATAACAATTTTGTGTAAGCCCTTTCTTAATAACACCTAATCATAACCTGGTTTTTATAGGGATGACATTCTCAGTATATAAAAATATGTGGTGGATATAAAGCCTTATGTATTGTTATTTTTAGTACTTAATTAATAATATTCATTAATTCTTGTCTTCATAAAAAAGTACTCTTAATTTCACTAAATAAACAGATTGTTTCTGCTTAGGAATTTTAAATTATCATCTGCACCTCTTACCAATTTTATCATAAATCCTATTGCTACTTTCATACTTGCTTGTATAAGCATATTAGGAAATGAGTAGTTTTTAAACAATAATCATACATACAAATTTTAATATTTATAGAATAATTCAAATAATACATACACAACATTCATTTAACAGAAAACGAAATAATTTTTTTTTTAATTATGTATATATTTCTTATAGAAAAAATTAAATTACACAACATTGTGATAGTTAAAAATAAAAATAAAATAAAAGCTAATAATATAATAAATACATAGATACAAAGATTTAAGTTGTAATAAAACATTTTGGATTTTTTAAAGTCATTCATTCTTGTTAACTAATCAGACAATTGCATGAAAATGTATGTTTAATGTTTTTAGATAACAGTGCAGATAATAAGTGAACATTCTGATTTTCTTCATGATTATTTAAAAATACTATGCTAGTATGTAAGTTAGTAAATAGCTCATTCTTATTTTTATTGTTGCGGTCTTGAAAATATCGATTAAAACACCATATAGAATTTAAATTAATGTAGTAATTAATGAGTGTATTGTATTAATCCATTCCTGTTACTAAATGATTTTCCATTGCATATTACATGCTAGCCTACAGTGATAAATATTAGATGGATGTATATATGATAATTCTTTAGTTTTTGGTATACTGCAGGTGCTAAAGTCTTATTTATTTGCTAAAAAAATGCTGTACCCTTCAGCTACTGGATAATTTAAGTATACAGGGTGGTCCAAAAATAATGGCCCGAATTTCAGTAGCTATATTAATTAGAAACAAGGGCATTATCCAAAAAAATTGGACATTAAAATACTAAAAAAGGAATGAAGTTTACGAAAATTTATCATAAATGTTCAATCTGTTTTCCATTAGCAGCTCGGATGATGTATAGTCGATAGCTTAATTTCAGATAGACACCTTACACACAGCTTGGAACGAAGCCAGCTATCGACTGATTGCCATGCGTGCTACAAATAGAGGACATAATGAACATTTATGATACGTTTTCTTATATTTTGTTCTTTTTTTAATATTTTAATGTCCAATATATTTGCGTTAAGCTCTTGTTTCTAATTCATATAGCTATTTAAAATCGGCTCATTCTTTTTGAAACACCCTTTATTATACATATTTAGGACTTAGCAAATAAAACATTTTACTAGGTTATCGGATTAAAGTGGCCTGTGTAATCTCACTTCTTGATTTATTATCAAGTTTTGACACTCGGCAAGTAATCATAGTTCAATAAATAATTATTATTTATTTAGCGGTAAGTATGTGGGTGTACAAATCAAATACCACGTTGAAAGTCAGCATACTAGTATATACAGGTAAAAACATGCTTGAGAGAAGGCTTTCAGACCACTGAGTTGAATACAGATGGGATGAGATTGGAAGTTGTTTGTTGTTGAACTTGAGGAGTACTCTTGATTACAGGAGTGATAAAAGGGAGGAAAATGTTTAAGTAAACGTGTGAGGTGAGACAGACAATATAGTTTAACAGATTCTAGTAACTATATTGCCCTTAAGTGTACTTACTGAAAAATTAAAAATGTACAATAATATTTAAGGGATTATTTAAGGTGAGAGATAATCATTGCTACTAATTTCATCTATTTAGAGTTAAGGAAAATACATGCAAATTAGTTTAAGATTATTTTTTCAATGTACACACTTTATTACTCTTTAAACTTATGTGACACCTATTTGTGTAACCAAGTTTTTGTAATCTGACTAAACAGAAAGTTCACTTAGTTTGATCCCTTCGGTATTTGGTCATTGTACATAAATAAAATTGTATCACCAACGTTACCTTGTAATGTAACAGCACAGCTTGTTGTGAAGGTGTGCTTTGTATTCATCATTTTAGTCTAGTCTGTGAATTAATCTGAAAGAATTAAACGAAAGCATACCAATTGATTTAATATCTTTGTTTAGTTACAAGGCCCATACATTAAAAGGCCTCTACTTTAGAAGGTGATATTTGAAAGATTTAGTGCAAACAAGTACAATATTGTACCCATTTGTTAAAAATTAAATGGGTTTTAACTTATATTTAAAAAGTTCTTTAACCTAATACATATACTAATTCTTATATGTAAGGGATAAGAATTAATGCTAAAAAAACTTTCCACAGCATATTGTACTTCATTATTGTCTTTTTTAAATGTTGCTCTGTGTACAGAATTTTTCTATTGTCTACCTGTAGTCCTGTACCCTTTAATTTTTCGGGATATGATAACATAGAAGAAGTTATTTCGTTAACGACCCCTCTCCCCAGATATTTACGATGTAAAAACCTCCTCTCTCTTAAAATCTTACATTATAAGAGATAATGATGACTAAAAGTAGTTATATTTATACATTATAATTTATTATTAAATATTTTTAATTGATCTTTAAAATCTAAAGTATCAACCACAACCTTTTAAAATCAGGTATCAAAGCAGCTCAGTTTCAAAGAAACATTTTTCTTCATGCCTCACTGGATGTGTCTACATAAGCCGCATTCAGGAGGATAACGGTAAATGTCTGTACACTATGAGTGAAAAACACAGACATCCGCAAAACTGCTTAGGTACTCTCAGACTCCACAATAGGACATGAACGCAATCAGATGTTTTGTACATGTGTTAGGGAGAAAGTAAGAAGAAGGTCTCTCAAACAATTCTTACTTCAAGTGCTTCTCAAGTGAGTATCTAACGTCAAACTAGACATCACTTCTCTGGCCCTTCTGAGGGAACAGCGATAAAGCTCTACCTAATTTATTTTGGATCCGGCGTAATGTTGTTTTACTAATTTCTCATTTATTTTAAGATGTTACAGTAATTTTTCTATAGAACCTTTTGATTAATCTGTAATTTTAATTACTAACTATAACATTATTTCCTTCAAAATGAAAAATGAATTCTTTTGCACCTATCCATTTTCTACATTTGACATGTTAAATTCTTTTTTACTGAACTTAAATTTTTATTATTCTGTGACGTAAAAGTGTTTGGCTGGTTAATATATGATTTACTGTAAGTATTTTATTTGAATCAAATCCTGAGGTTTATTCAAATAAAGATTATTTTTTCAGCTCTTAAGGAGGGATGAAGTTTTGTATTGTAGGATGGAGGCTTGCATTATTGGGATGGTTCATGGGAGATGTAGCTTGTGTCTCGAGTTTTAATATCTTGGATAAATGTTCTTTCAAACCAATGGAATTCCAAACGTTTGAACACATTTCATTCCAATGTGGTTGCTATGTAGCTAATGATAATGAATGTTTTATAAAATGAATATTTTTATTTTATTTACATAATCGGCCTATATACCAAAAATGTATCTATTTTTACATTTACTTATTTATATACTCAGAGGTAAAATTAGTACAATAAGTTTTCTTTAATGATGTTGAGCAGATTTATAAAAGCACTTTATATTTCATTTAAACAATTTAAAATTATTACAATTTAACGGTGGCTATTTATGTAGAAATAAATATATTTAACTAAATTTTATTTGTAGTATTTCCTATTGTTCAAAGTTATTATAAAGGAAAAAGTGGGTAAAAAAAATATTAGCACTGATGTTCGTTTGACAATAAATAACCTAATATCATTGTTGGAATCTGTTTTGAAGTTAGCAATGATCCTCAAATAAAATATTATGAATCAGTCATTCAAGTACATAAGATTCTATAAGCCTGGTAAACTTAATCAGTGCTAAATACATTAGTTTTTCTAGATGTGCAGCTCGAAAATAAATCGATTGGAACATATTTTTAGCCACAAGGTCACGGTAACGTACCGTAACATAGCACGAGGAACGGAAATATACCTAGTCAGTAGCCATTGGTTGTATTTTTATCATATAAGTATAGTTAGATCCTTTGTATGACCCTCTCGAAAAAAAACGTAAAATGGCATTGACCTCCCCTCACCCATACATGTATAGTGGCATTGACCTACTCGTCTGGCCTTACACGTACAGTGGCATTAATACATACACGTACAGTGTCATTGACGCACCCGCCAGCCCATACACGTACAGTGTCATTGACCCACTCACCCACCCATACACGTACAGTGGTAACGACCCTAACGCCCACCCATACACGTACAGTGGTAACGACCCTCCCGCCCAACCATACACGTACAGTGGAAAATAAATTACACGTAAAGTGGCATTGACCAGCCCGCCCACCCATACGCATACAGTGGCACTGACCCACCCGCCCATCCATACAAGTAGAGTGGCACTGACCCACCCGCCCACCCATACACGTACAGTGTCATTGACCCACTCGCCCGCCCATACACGTAAAGTGGTAACGACACTCCCGCCCACCCATACACGGACAGTGGTAACGACCCTCCCACCCAAATATACACGTACAGTGGAAAATACCCTCCCACCCACCCATACACGTAAAGTGGCATTGACCAGCCCACCCACCCATACGCATACAGTGGCACTGACCCACCCACCCGTCCATACAAGTAGAGTAGCACTGACCCACCCGCCCACCCATACACGTACAGTGGCATTGGCTTTATATATTATCTTTCATAAAACTATTGTTATCAAACCAATCATGGATTACGAAAATCAACAAAAGTATGGCATTTGTACTGAACTTAGATATTTCTAAAAATTTAGGGGGGCTTAGTAATGACCGCAGAAGTGCGGGTGTGTATCAGCCTATCCACCCACACATACAGTATATTGGTTTTGACCCACCCGCCCACTCATATACGTTTAGTGGTTTTAACCAAACCACCTACCCATGCACACACAGTGGTATTGACCCACCCACCATTCCTATACATGTACAATGGTTTTGACCAACCCGCCCTCCTATACACGTAGAATGGTAGTAATCTATAGAATGTGTGTGTAACATCTATAGAAGTAACAATTACAATATGTATGTAAAAATGATGACCTAAACCTTCCACGTTGTAGCTTTCTCTCTGTCAGGACTATCATGTGTCTGCTGTGTTTAGACTAAACCTTCCACGTTGTAGCTTGCTCTCTGCCAGGACTATCATGTGTCTGCTGTGTTTAGACTAAACCTTCCACGTTGTAGCTTGCTCTCTGCCAGGACTATCATGTGTCTGCTGTGTTTAGACTAAACCTTCCACGTTGTAGCTTGCTCTCTGCCAGGACTCTCATGTGTCTGCTGTGTTTAGACTAAACCTTCCACGTTGTAGCTTGCTCTCTGCCAGGACTATCATGTGTCTGCTGTGTTTAGACTAAACCTTCCACGTTGTAGCTTGCTCTCTGCCAGGACTCTCATGTGTCTGCTGTGTTTAGACTAAACCTTCCACGTTGTAGCTTGCTCTCTGCCAGGACTATCATGTGTCTGCTGTGTTTAGACTAAACCTTCCACGTTGTAGCTTGCTCTCTGCCAGGACTATCATGTGTCTGCTGTGTTTAGACCAAACCTTCCACGTTGTAGCTTGCTCTCTGCCAGGACAATCATGTGTCTGCTGTGTTTAGACTAAACCTTCCACGTTGTAGCTTGCTCTCTGCCAGGACTATCATGTGTCTGCTGCGTTTAGAGTAAACCTTCCACATCGTACTGTTGAGGACTCGCGAGTCTGAGAGCGACCAGAACGCAACCCGCCCAACACTAGCCAATAATTTAGCGCTGTCATTCATTGTAAAGGCATTTATAAAAACATCGAACTACTGTACTGCATGCATTTAATTTACATGATGAACAGTTTTCTCAGCCCTTTATACAATTTAACCAAACTTCTACCAAATGTTTATGGCTTTCCAGCACATTTAGTATAGTATAGGGAAATGAAAAAAGACTTTTGGTTAAAAAAAAAAAAAAAAAAACAAGAGCATATATATGTAAAAAAGTTAAACTATACCTGAACAATAAAACTTTTTAATAGAATATTTTAACAGTCCAAACAATTACTATGTAAGAGAATGAAATAAATACTTAGAGTTTATGTGTCTCAGTTATAAAATAAATTACCTCATTTATTCCCGTGGAACTGCAAGTTCAGACTGGTCTGAGTCTACTGATCAAACACTTTCCGCTTCACTGTCACTATCACTCGAACTGTCATCAATGGAGATTATGAAGTTTTCCAATACAGTTTCCATGATTCCGTCATTGGTCCAGTAGGTTTTTTTTAGATTCTCGACGTGTGCCCAGTATTTTACCCAAGCGTCCTTAGAAACTGATGAAACTGCTGTAGTCAGTGCTTCCTTAAGACATTTAAACTGAGGTGTGACGTAATGTTTTGCTGCCTAATTTGTCGTTTAACTTCAGCCCAGACCAATTCAATAGGATTGAAATCACAGTTATAGGGTGGTGTTTGTAAGACATTGTGCCCATGATCTTTCAACATCTGGTCAATATAATATATTTGATCTCTGGGTTTGTCTTTGTTAATTAACTCCATCAAGTCGGCCTTTCTCATTAACAGGTACATTGTTAGACTGTAACCAAGATTGCATAACCTTTTTGGTGGAGTATTTTGTAGGAGGTTCATTTTCCTGTATGCAGTGATAGGGGGCGTTGTCGAGAACAATGACTGATTTCGGTGGAATGTTTGGGAATAGTTTTTCCTATATCCATCTGTCAAAATTGCGGCTATACATCTGACCATGGTAATCACCAGTCGTTACACCAGATTTGAAAACAAGGAGTGAGTTTCTAACAAATCCGTCTTTTGATCCAGCATGAACAACAATAAGACGGTTGGATGAACTCGTGTTAGTTATAATACCATCGACTTTCAGGTCTTCGCTATGCCAACATTTTTTGAAAGTTAGGTTGTTATCCACCCAAGTCTCGTCTAGAAATGTGATGTTCCATTTTTCATCTCTGTATTTCTTGATAGGTTGCAAATATTTACAGCACCAGTTGACAATGTTAGGCGTTTCTAATAATAATTTTATAGATGAGGTACATTTCTTCCACCTAAAACTCATACTGTGGAGTACGCGCCTTAATGTATGTCTACCTCAAGGAAAGTTTATTTTTTCACAAACTGCTACTAACAGTTTTACACAGGTTGGCACTCGTTTTTGAACAACATACAAATTGTTAATAATATCCCTTATAACACGTTTATCAAAAGAATCAATATTACAATTTCTGTAGTGAGGGCGTTTTCCTTTTTTACCAGGAGTTGTTAACCGCTCTTCTCCAGCATGTCTGGCCTCTTTTCTAATTTTGGAGAAGGTGTTTTTAGAAATTCCAGTGTAATTTTGAATTCGCAATTTCGATTCTTTAATATTATGGGTTAGCATACCATTCCTTGATTTTTCGTCACATTTGTCTATTACTCTCCTCACAATTTCCCTACCTTCGCTGTGGATGATTTTGTATGTACTTCTTCTCTCTTCCATTTCACATTAAAACTTTAAACCAAAACAATTAACACAATACAAATGCTAAATACTCAACAAACTTAACTCACTCGTTCCACCTTCACTTCGTGAACACTGACACAGAACTAAAGCTCTGTGGAGATTGGGATCCGTTAATAGGCATTACCAAGAAGATTGAACAGTTGTTTCCGAGGGAAGTGGCCTAGACTTTACCTACTCTAGCTTCCGCGCTCGGGAGTACAGGGGTAGGGCAGTATTTGTGTCACGGCTAGTATCACCTGTCAAAGAATTTCGGCCTAAACTTTCCCTGGCGCCTGCAACCCTCGCTCCCAGACTCGTGAGTCCTCGACAGTAGCTTACTCTCTGCCAGGCCTATCATGTGTCTGCTGTGTTTAGACTATCACATGATATCAATACCACCCACCCGCCCTTACAAGTACAGTGGTATTGGCCCACCCACCCACCCCTACACGTACAGTGGTATTGACCCACCCACCCACCCGTACACGTACATTGGTATTTACCCACCCGCCCGCCCCTTAACGTACAATGGTATTGACCTGCCCACCAACTCCTACACGTACATTGTATTGACCCAACCTCCCACCCATACACATACAGTGGTATTAACCCACCCGCCCATCCATACATATACAGTGGTATTGACCAATGTATATGTATGGTGCAGTGGTATTAGCTCCAAGTATCCAAACTTACACGTCCAGTGGTATTGGCCCTACTACCCACCATTACACAGACAGTGGAATTGGCCTACCCACTTACCCTCGGACGTGCAGTGACCCATCTTCGTCATGGAGTGGTATTGTTCATCAATATCACTGTACGTGTGTGGGTAGGCGGGTGGGTCAATACCACTGTACGTGTATAGGTGGGCGGGCGGGTCAATACCACTGTACGTGTATGGGTGGGTCAATACTACTGTACGTGTATGGATGGGCGAGTGGGTAAATACCACTGTACGTGTATGTGTGGGTGGTATAGTTTGTATGATAGAACCTGTCTTCTGGACCCTCGGCTACCTGGGACTGGCCCGGGACACCCCCCAGCACTGGCAGCCGCCTGCGCTGTGTTTCCTTAATGAGTCACTTACTGGCATCCCCACTAGGTGAACTAACTTTTTTTCCCGGATCACAATTTTTGAATTTTTATCAAATATTTGAAAAGTACATAAAAAAATAAGATTAACGATATAAAACTCGAAAAAATTGAACAATATTGAGGTGGTCTGTTTATTTGTATAGTAACAGTATAGTTTGTTTTGTTTAACGATATGACGAATTAATTACATTGGAATTGACAACAATTCTAATAAAATATTTGTTAAACTAAGCTTATAAAAGATTAGAGGTAACAATCCAGTTTCATGAGAAAATCTCTATTTTGCGTTATAACGGTGCTACCACTTGGAACATTGGACTTTCGCAGCGGAAGTCTGACTCATGGTAGCTAATCTATTTCTGAAAAATGCTTAATCAACTGCTTACGAGTTTCTAGGGGTGAAGGTAGTTTTCAGTTCAAAGTGAGTGTTGGCCACAGTAACATTGTGGTAAATTAAATAGCCACTGTGTTTTCATTTAATTTTTTAGTTAGCGAATTTTTAAATTAAGCATTTCTTCAATTGAGTTTACTATTGCATATTTTTTGCTATTATCTTTTGTTATGTGACTATTTGTGAGTTAGTGTTTTTTGTTTACTTTTATTTTTGTGAATATGCCTCCATCAAGTAAAAAGCGTGCTAGGACAGCTTACAATTCTCAGGCAAGAACGATTATTGCATCTGTTTTGCAATACTTCGAGCGGGAACGTGACAACAAGGGACCGTTATTAGATCTTAAAAAGGTGTCTGAAAGAGTGTTTGCAGCTTGCAATATTTCCACCAGAACTTTGAGCCGCATAAGATTGCAGTTAAAACAATCAATAGAAGATGAAGCCTCCTCAGCGAGCCAATGTGAATTTGAAGAAGTGGACCAAAGCCTACCTTCTGACGAAAATCCGACCGTTTCTGTAAGTTATGATACGAGTGTAAGAAACACCAATCCTAGGGCATATTATGTTCCTAAGCTGTGAACAACAAAGAGGAAAAAGCCTTTTAAATCGATAATAACAGAGCTGGATGATTTTCAAAACATTGCAATCAGAAACAATGTACTGAACTATTACAGACGTTTATTATTTTCGTATTGATGCCCTATTCGCAGCAAACTTGTAAAATCTACATTATGTATATTTCAAAATTTGCTTATGTAAGTCTATATAATATTCATTGTTATTATGTAAATATTGTGCCAATTATTGTGCCTTTGTCATTATTATTTAAGATATGTATATGATGTGCTTTTGGATTATTTTGTTAAATATCATGTGAAAAGTTAAAGTTGTAAAATATTGATTGAATTTTAAATATAATGTGCTTAAAAGTAGGAATTGTCTCATTTTTCAAATCCTTGTCAATTATTTAGATTCACATTGGTAAAATGGCCTATGATATTAATGTTTACTCAATAACGCAGTGTTTGGCTTTATTATTCTAACTCAGTAAACTTGCAATAATTTACTTCTCAAAAATATTTTAGCCACCATGAGTCAGACTTCCACTGCAAAAGTCCAATGTTCCAAGTGTTGGTACCGTAGATTTTTCTCGTGACACTCGATTGTTACTTCTAACCCATGTTACTCATAAGCTTATTTAAAAAATAATGTTATTAGAATTGTTGCCAATTCCAATGTAATTTAATCGTCATATCGTTACACAAAACCAACTTTATTGGTACTATACAAATAAACAGACAACCTCAATATTGTTAAATTTTTATCGAGTTTTATATCGTTAATCTTATTTTTTTATGTACTTTTCAAATATTTGAAAAAATTCAAAAATTGTGATCCGGGAAAAAAAGTTAGTTCACCTAGTGGGGATGCCAGTAAGTGACTCATCAAGGAAACATCCGCAGGCGGCTGCCAGTGCTGGGGGGTGTCCCGGGCCAGTACCAGGTAGCCGATGGTCCAGGAGACAGGTTCTATCGTACAAAGTATAGCTCTATTCATTTTATGAGGTTTATTGAGAGTATAAGGAAACAAATATAAATATGATCATACAGTTTTGCTGTCATGGTATTATGATTTAAAGTAGGAATATGTTGTGAACATAATAATATGTTGTCCTACATATAAATAGTAGAAATATGTTGTAAATACTATGTGAAGAAGGATTTGGCTTAATAAATTACGTTTTGTGCATTCATATTTCTAATACCAAACGAGTGAATTTTTTGGAATATTATGCGGCATTGTGACTGTACGTGTATGGGTGGCTGGGTGGATAAATACCACTGTACGTGTATGGGTGGCTGGGTGGATCAATACCACTGTACGTGTATGGGTGGCTGGGTGGGTCAAGGCCACTGTACATGTATAGGGGAGCGGTTGGGTGGTCAACGCCACTTTACGTATATGGGCGGGTGGGTCAACGCCACTGTACGTGTATGGGCGGGCGGATGGGTCTCAATAACTCTGTCAATACCACTGTACGTGTATGGGCGGGCGGGCGGGTCAATACCACTGTATGTGTATGGGCGGGCGGTTGGGTCAGATGAATGTATCATGCATACGTTATGAAGGAGGGGGTTAACTCATCATCTAGATTGCACCTTTGTACAACATGCCTATATAAGTTCCAATATGTGTACTGTTTTCACTTTAGTTAATTGTGACCATGTGATTATTTGGCCTTGATGTAGATGGCCATACACTACCGTTAAATTCTCTAATAATAAATAAACGTATCATTGGTTATGTATATTGAAAAGCCGTCAACTACAATGAACTTAAATATAACGGTTCATTATTGTAATAAATTTGTGTTGTGTGACGTTTACTTGTACTGTATGTGTACCACCCTATTAGTACCGTTGTACATGTATGGGTGGGTGGATAGGTTAGTACCATTGTACGTGAATGGGTGGGTTAGTGGATCAGTACATACTCACTGTAGAAATATACATTATAGAGGCGGTGCGTTAATTTTTTTAAATAATGAATTGCAAGCAAGAGTATTAGATATGAGTGTATAACCACTGTACATGTATGGTGGCTGGGAGGATTTATAATCACTGTATATGTATGGTGGGTGGGAGGGTTTATAGTCACTGTATATGTATGGTTGGGTGGAAGGGTCAATGACACTGTACTCGTTGGATACTTCATATGTTTATTTACATTACATGAAGAAAAATGTATTCATGGACATTTAGTACATAATATGCATCAATACACTACCAATTAACTATAAATAAGGGTATAAAATCTTACCAATTTAAAAATTCTTCAAAAAAATAGAAGGTCAGGTAGTGAGACGATTCATGAGAGAAGATAGTTCCTTCTCTCCTTCCCAAACCACATTCCTCTTCTTATGTGCAGTCTGGTCACCAACTGAAATAAACTTATCCTCAGAAAGAGCCATCTACGAACATATTATTTTCTGTTTATTTTGTATATTTTCTGTACGTGTATTGGTGGGCAGGTGGGTCCAAACCATTGTATGTGTATGGGTGGCTGGGTGGGTCGATACCACTGTACGTGT
>JAQJVL010006046.1:0-31370 GCA_035578905.1 Stictocephala bisonia
CAGATTGGGTAAAAAATAGTAATACAGACATGAATTAAATCCAAAAACAAATTAAATTAAATTGTTTTAATTTCAATTTTCATTACTGAACACAACAATGAGAGTAAACCGATCAAGACTGTTGCTTATTTGTACACCAAACGTCCTGAAACATGTTGTCTTCAATGTTTTGATTTGTAATAACATTAAAGACGGATTCAGTTTTGTTACTGTTAATTTTAAACCATTATAATAACACCAATATCTTATTACGATGCTAAACGATCTCAATGAAATATAATTTAACTAACAAGAAAATTAAATAAACTTAAAATTATTAACTTGAAATTAAACTTTCGTTGTCAGCGATGCAATCGATAATAATTGTAGGTTATACGTTTATGATACTTAGAAAATGTACTCAGTTCTATGAATACCATAAGAACGGTTTAAATTTAGATATAATATAAAACAATATTTATTATAATTACTAAATTAAAATTGTTTACGTAATGTTTCTTATATTTTATAAATTATATATCCTTTACTCATCTAAAAAACAAAATAGTGACTAATGACTATGGACATTTGCTGTAATTCCATCAGTTTGGATTGTAATGCTTTAATTTGAAACGAACAAACGCCACATCTTTACCGAGGATATGATTAAGCCTAACAAGACAAAGAACATTCAAATAATGAGAATAAGGATAGTCAAAACCAGTAACAGCTTATCACTTACAAGTAACAGCAAAGTAATATTTGTTAGATGACATTATTTGCACTATACATGACAAAGAAAATATTCATGTATTGCAAAAATACGGAATTTCGGCTATAATATATAAATGTCGCTTACAGGTCTGTAATGAAGTGCACTGCTGTCCTGATATACGGATCGCATGATGATTACATTCAGCAGTTGCCAAGCAGTATTTCTTAAGATAGTAGGGTTTGCCTCAATTGAAAATAGATTGGAAACCCTTACTATATTTATATGTTTTCGGTCTTTGAAGATTTGCAACCAGCTCTTGTGACCACTGAGGCGTATTGAATTTCATATATCACTTTGAGAATTTATAAAGAATAAGAGTTAACAATTTTATATATTCATTCACATTTAAATTCAAACTTACTTGATGGAATAGAAAAAAAGAAAACTAATATTTTGTTAAAATAAAACAAATGTGAATGCTTAAAAAGCATTTACTATCTATATAATATAAAGCTCGATGTAGTGACTGACTGACACTAAATGTTGAGGCACTTCCCGGTGTCCTACCCCCATGAAGGGAATACTTGAATCGAAACTCTCGTTCTGAAACCCCCAGAAAATTTTAAAAAGTTTATTTTTTTCAATCATAAACAAGATGGTGGTAATTTTTATCCTAAAACTGCCCCAATGTATGTCTTATAGGAAAATCAGACAAACTTAGTATTTATTACCTAACTTAATAGAAAGCTTGGGTAAAATATTAAATCCTTTAAAGTTCTAGATACGCTTAACAAACGCGCACCTTATATATGAATTTCAGCTTTAAAAAACTAACAAATTTGGGGTATCGGAAGTCCAAAATCTGAAATGTTTGAAAATGTAAAATTGTTTAATACTGATCTTATGTACTCAATATGGGTATCAATTTAAAGCTATTTACCCCCTGAATACAAATATACCATACGATTTGAAAAGGGCAAATAATAAGGGGTATATGCCCAAAAAAATCCTAAAACAAAACAAAGGGTATTACTAAAATAAAACACCCAAGTGGGGTTTTCAAACTACTGGTATTTATCTCCTAAATATATTTAACATTATATTTTTGAACACAAACTTTTAAGGGCTTTCCCACCCGCAAATAAAAATATGCCCCAAAACCGAAAACAATAAATATTATTGTAAAAAGTGCATGTCAAAGATTGATCATAAATACTATCAATGTGAACAGGATTTACATATCTGGGGTTCAGGACAGATTCTAAATGAACAATACAGATTCAGTGGTAGTGACATACCCTCAATCATAATGTGGTTCTGACCCAACCACCTAACCCACCCTTACACACACGGTGGTTGTGACCAACCTGCCCACCTTTACACAAACAGTGGTAATGACCCACCCCTACACATACTGTGGTTCTATTTAATTACCTTTAATTACAAGTGTTTTATCTAATTAAAGATATTCTCCTGTCAATTAATAATATACCATCACATTTTAGAAAATAATATATGGGATACACTGCCCCCAAAACCAAAATTAGTGGTCATACTGCTTAAGAATACTGGTGAGGTCGTATATCGATTCTCCGCACGAGGCCATCAGCCCAGTTCAAATAAGGGGTCTTGGCGAGGCCACCGGTCGAGTTCCACAAAGAGACTAATGGCAAGACCGCAGGCTGAGTTTCCTCGCGAGCGTAGCGAGTGACGACGGGGTTGGCACATGAAGCGTGCAGGGTTGTCTCCTAGTAATAATATAAATCTCGATGTAGTAACTCACTGACTCACTGACACTAAATGTTGAGACACTTCCCGTCATCCTACCCCCATCATATGTATACTTGAAATGAAGCTCTCAGTCTGAAACCTACAGGAAAATTCACAAAAATTTACTTTTCTTCACTCATAAACAAGATGGCGGCCTTTTTATACTCCAAAATGACTCCAATGCTATTGCGTATTGTAAAATTATAAAAAGTAGTATTTATGACCTAACTTTAGCTAAAGGTAAAGTAAAATGTTCAAACCTTCACAGTTCTACACGCGTAAAAAACGTGCACATCAAATATGAATTTCAGCTTAAAATCTCATTGATTTTGGGTATCAGGGGCCCAAAAAGAGACATTTTTAAAAATGTAAAGTTTTTTATTACTGATGTTATCTACTCAAGTGGGGTATTAATTTAAAGGTTTTTTTCTCCTGAATCCAAATATACCATCAGATTTTGATTAATTACAATGCAGATTACAACCGAACCCATTACTTTATATATTTTCGTCTGAATTAATGTTTAACGAAGAACATATTTTTAGCAAAACCATTATAAGGTTAATTTTTACGTATAAAAATTAACCTTATAATGTGTTTTATTATGTTCTACATATTTTATAAAATAAATGTTTTTTTTTATATTTTAGTATGTATACTGCTATATATTTTTCCAAAGAAAAGTATAACCGTTATTTTTTATGATGTGAGGTGTTTGTTACTACTTTAATTTTGAGAATATATGTTTTCCTTGGTTGGCTGCATTTTTGCTGCTCCCAGTACCACAACCTTCAAAATTGAGTAGAGATACAATGTGAACTTGCATCATAATGTTTGCTGTATTAACTGTCACACATTTCAGTTTTAATTTAAAAGATTTCAGGTTTTAACTGTATAATGTTTCCAAACAATGCGGTTTCAAAAACAGATTAACCCATTTGCTGTTACATAAATCTAGTAACTGATGAATGTTTATAATGTGATTAGTATTGCATGTATTTACAATGGTACATCTGAGTAAGTGAAACGATTTAAAAAAAGTATATCTATTGAAGCGGGTGCAGTATTAACAAAAAAAGTAATACATCGTAGTAGTTTTAGTAAAATGCAATTCAGTTATTAAAGGCAACAATGGAATTACTGTGTAAAGGGAGCGATAAACCCCATCAGTGGTAAGCCATTGTGCGTAATCCCCAGATGTGTTGCGGTCAGCTGATAAACTAATACCCACAATATCGGGGAAGTTACAAAATATTATATCACTGGCTTTTTATATTTGCTTCAAACAATCAGCTAGGTTGTTAATGTTGTTTATTGTTGTCTGGGGCTGTAGCCTCTTTCCATTTACATAGTCTATTCATCCGTGCAAGTACAAAACATATCAATATTTACATTACATGGTAGTTGGAAAACACATATTTTTTATGTAATTTGTGGTAAGTTAGGATTTAGTTTGTGTGTTTTTTTCTTTCTTTTTATAAAACTAAATATATGTTGATACATTGCATTTAAAACTAAAACTTTAGAAATCATAGTCTACTAATAGACATATTCTTTTAACAATATCATTTATTTTTTTGATACTGATGAAACGTAGTTTCTAAATTACAGTACGGTTGGTAGTTGAACACTTTATAAGCTAATGGTTCTTATTTCGATCTCAGAAAAAAAAATAAAGTGTTCAGATGATAATCAATGGCAGTTTATTTGTCTTTGGACTACTGATTAATGACATTGTGTAAAGAAGAATCAGCCCTACTTTGTATTAGAGCCTACATTAACTAATTTACATACATTACACTAGTTTAAAATGTACACTTACCAATATATTGATGATCGGTGATTAAAATAAATGAATAAATAATCCATTGGTCATCCGTTATAAAATATACTATTTAGTTCAACATTTTACTTCTATGTTCAGTTTATAATCCAGTGAAAAAGAATTAAGTTCCTGTGAACTGAATGTGTTAAAAAATTACAAATAATGTAATGTCTGAAAAAAATTGTCTTCATAAAATTATTGAAATGTAATTTTTAGAAGTCCGTTCAAGCATATTGGTGAAACCAATGGCATTACAGCGATATCTGACGTAAGTCTTCCACCAATGTACCATGATACTAGTGGAGATATTCTATGAGATACCTAAAACCTAATATGAGGTAAAGTGTTGTATTATATATTAAAATAAAACCATTTAATTTAAGGGTATAATTTTAGGTGAATGTCGGGGTTTTATGAGTGTTGTGAATGATTTATAAATCTGTAAAGTATAATTTAGTAATACAACAAATATACTAGCAGCTAAAAAGAAGAAAACAAATTAAAGTAGCTACATGATATGCTTCATAAACAACACTAGGAAGGACACAGAAATATCTAATTGGTTACAAATTATTATTGTTTAGTATAAGAGATCATCCCTAGGTATACATCTATAGACTGTTTGACAATTACATTTTATAAACGATCACGATATTTATTGTACACTTTTAGTTATTCTCTAAACAATGAACATGAAAACAACATCAGACTCTTACAAAGAGCACCTAATGTGACTAATAGCTAATCGAAATTTTTCTCTGGTAATGGCAGTGTTCTCTGGCCAAACGTGCAGTAGTGTGCATTATATACATGATGTTAAACCGCAACTAAACGTAATATGTTTACTAGAAAACTAGTTACATGCCTTCAGTCTATAAGGTAATGGCAGTGTTCTCTAGCCAAACTTGCAGTAGTGTGCATTATATGCAAGATGTTAAACCGCAACTAAACGTAATATGTTTACTATAAAACTAGTTACTTGCCTTAAGTCTATAAGGTAATAGGACTGTTCTCTGGAAAAAACGTGCAGTAGTGTGCATTATAAACATGATGTTAAACCGCAACTAGACGTAATATGTTTACTATAAAACTAGTTACATGTCTTCAGTCTATAAGGTAATGGCAGTGTTCTCTGGCCAAACGTGCTGTAGTGTGCATTATATACAAGATGTTAAACCGCAACTAAACGTAATATGTTTACTATAAAACTAGTTACATGCCTTCAGTCTATAATGTAATGGCACTGTTCTCTGGCCAAACGTGCAGTAGTGTGCAGTATATACAAGATGTTAAACCACAACTAAACGTAATGAGTTTACTATAAAACTAGTTACATGCCTTCAGTCTATAATGTAATGGCAGTAATCTCTGGCCAAATGTGCAGTAGTGTGCATTATATAACAGATATTAAACCGCAACTAAACGTAATATGTTTACTATAAAACTAGTTACATGCCTTCAGTCTATAATGTAATGGCAGTAATCTCTGGCCAAATGTGCAGTAGTGTGCATTATATAACAGATATTAAACCGCAACTAAACGTAATATGTTTACTATAAAACTAGTTACATGCCTTCAGTCTATAATGTAATGGCAGTGTTCTCTGGCCAAACGTGCAGTAGTGTGCATTATATAACAGATATTAAACCGCAACTAAACGTAATATGTTTACTATAAAACTAGTTACATGCCTTCAGTCTATAAGGTTATGGCAGTGTTCTCTGGCCAACCTTGCAGTAATGTGCATTATATACAAGATGTTAAACGGCAACTAAACGTAATATGTTTACTATAAAACTAGTTACATGCTTTCGGTCTATAATATAATGGCAGTGTTCTCTGGCCAAATGTGCAGTAGTGTGCATTATATAACAGATATTAAACCGCAACTAAACGTAATATGTTTACTATAAAACTAGTTACATGCCTTCAGTCTATAATGTAATGGCAGTGTTCTCTGGCCAAATGTGCAGTAGTGTGCATTATATAACAGATATTAAACCTCAACTAAACGTAATATGTTTACTATAAAACTAGTTACATGCCTTCAGTCTATAATGTAATGGCAGTAATCTCTGGCCAAATGTGCAGTAATGTGCATTATATAACAGATATTAAACCGCAACTAAACGTAATATGTTTACTATAAAACTAGTTACATGCCTTCAGTCTATAATGTAATGGCAGTAATCTCTGGCCAAATGTGCAGTAGTGTGCATTATATAACAGATATTAAACCGCAACTAAACGTAATATGTTTACTATAAAACTAGTTACATGCCTTCAGTCTATAATGTAATGGCAGTAATCTCTGGCCAAATGTGCAGTAGTGTGCATTATATAACAGATATTAAACCGCAACTAAACGTAATATGTTTACTATAAAACTAGTTACATGCCTTCAGTCTATAATGTAATGGCAGTAATCTCTGGCCAAATGTGCAGTAGTGTGCATTATATAACAGATATTAAACCGCAACTAAACGTAATATGTTTACTATAAAACTAGTTACATGCCTTCAGTCTATAAGGTTATGGCAGTGTTCTCTGGCCAACCTTGCAGTAATGTGCATTATATACAAGATGTTAAACGGCAACTAAACGTAATATGTTTACTATAAAACTAGTTACATGCTTTCGGTCTATAATATAATGGCAGTGTTCTCTGGAAACACGTGCAGTAGTGTGCATTATATACAAGATGTTAAACCGCAACTAAACGTAATATGTTTACTATAAAACTAGTTACATGCCTTCAGTTTATAATGTAATGGCTGTGTTCTCTGGCCAAACGTGCAGTAGTGTGCATTATATACAAGATGTTAAACCGCAACTAAACGTAATAAGTTTACTATAAAACTAGTTACATGCCTTCAGTCTATAATGTAATGGCAGTGTTCTCTGGCCAAACTTGCGGTAGTGTGCATTATATACAAGATGTTAAACCGCAACTAAACGTAATATGTTTACTATAAAACTAGTTACATGCCTTCAGTCTTTAAGATAATGGCAGTGTTCTCTGGCAGAACGTGCAGTATGTGCATTATAAACAAGATGTTAAACCGCTACATAACGTAATATGTCTACTATAAAACTAGTTACATGCCTTCAGTCTATAAGGTAATGGCAGTGGTCTCTGGCCAAACGAACATTAGTGTGCATTATATATAAGATGTTAAACCTCTACAAAACGTAATATGTCTACTATAAAACTAGTTACATGCCTTCAGTCTATAAGGTAATGGCAGTGTTCTCTGGCAAAACGTGCAGTAGTAAGCATTATATAGAAGATGTTAAACCGCAACTAAACGTAATATGTTTACTATAAAACTAAATACATGCCTTCAGTCTATAAGGTAATGGTAGTGTTCTCTGGCCAAACGTGCAGTAGTGTGCATTATATACAAGATGTTAAACCGCAACTTAATATAATATGTTTACTATAAAACTAGTTACATGCCTTCAGTCTATAAGGTAATGGCAGTGTTCTCCGGCCAAACTTGCAGTAGTGTGCATTATATACAAGATGTTAAACCACAACTAAACGTAATATGTTTGCTATAAAACTAGTTACATGCCTTCAGTCTATAAGGAAATGGCAGTATTCTCTGGCCAAACTTGCAGTAGTGTGTATTATATACAAGATGTTAAACCGCAACTAAACGTATTATGTTTGCTATAAAACTAGTTACATGCCTTCAGTCTATAAGGTAAATGCAGTGTTCTCTGGCCAAACGTGCAGTAGTGTGTATTATATACAAGATTTTATACCGCAACTAAACAAAATATGTTTACTATAAACTAGTTAAATGCCTTCAGTCTATAAGGTAATAGCAGTGTGCTCTGGCCAAACTTGCAGTAGTGTGTATTATATACAAGATGTTAAACCGCAACTAAACGTAATATGTTTACTATAAAACTAGTTACATGCATTCAGTCTTTAAGGTAATGGCAGTGTTCTCTGGCCAAACGTGCAGTATGTGCATTATATACAAGATTTTAAACCGCTACATAACGTAATATGTCTACTATAAAACTAGTTACATGCCTTCAGTCTATAAGGTAATGGCAGTGGTCTCTGGCCAAACGTACAGTAGTATGCATTATATACAAGATGTTAAACCTCTACAAAACGTAATATGTCTACTATAAAACTAGTTACATGCCTTCAGTCTATAAGGTAATGGCAGTGTTCTCTGGCCAAACGTGCAGTAGTGTGCATTATATACAAGATGTTAAACCGCAACTAAACGTAATATGTTTACTATAAAACTAGTTACATGCCTTCAGTCTATACGGTAATGGCAGTGTTCTCTGGCCAAACGTGCAGTAGTGTGCATTATATACAAGATGTTAAACCACAACTAAACGTAATATGTTTGCTATAAAACTAGTTACATGCCTTCAGTCAATAAGGTATTGGCAATGTTCTCTGGCCAAACTTGCAGTAGTGTGTATTATATACAAGATGTTATACCGCAACTAAACGTAATATGTTTGCTATAAAACTAGTTACATGCCTTCAGTCAATAAGGTAAATGCAGTGTTCTCTGGCCAAACTTGCAGTAGTGTGTATTATATACAAGATGTTATACCGCAACTAAACGTAATATGTTTACTATAAAACTAGCTACATGCCTTCAGTCTATAAGGTAATAACAGTGTGCTCTGGCCAAACTTGCAGTAGTGTGCATTATATACAAGATGTTAAACCACAACTAAACGTAATATGTTTGCTATAAAACTAGTTACATGCCTTCAGTCTATAAGGTAATGGCAGTAATCTCTGGCCAAATGTGCAGTAGTGTGCATTATATACAAGATGTTAAAACGCAACTTAACGTAATATGTTTACTATAAAACTAGTTACATGCCTTTAGTCTATAAAGTAATGGCAGTGTTCTCTGGCCAAACGTGCAGTAGTGTGCATTATATACAATATGTTAAACCGCAACTTAACGTAATATGTTTACTATAAAACTAGTTGCATACCTTCAGACTTTAAGGTTATGGCAGTGTTCTCTGGCCTAACTTGCAGTGGTGTGCATTATATACAAGATGTTAAACCACAACTAAACGTAATATGTTTGCTATAAAACTAGTTACATGCCTTCAGTCTATAAGGTAAATGCAGTGTTCTCTGGTCAAACGTTCAGTATTACGCATTATATACAAGATGTTAAACCACAACTAAACGTAATATATTTGCTATAAAACTAGTTACATGCCTTCAGACTTTAAGGTTATGGCAGTGTTCTCTGGCCTAACTTGCAGTGGTGTGCATTATATACATGATGTTAAACCGCAACTAAACATAATATGTTTACTATAAAACTAGTTACATGCCTTCAGTCTAGAAGGTAATTGCAGTGTTCTCTGGCCAAATCTGCAGTAGTGTGTATTATATACAAGATGTTAAACCGCAACTAAACGTAATATGTTTGCTGTAAAACTAGTTACATGCCTTCAGTCTATAAGGTAAATGCAGTGTTCTCTGGCCAAACTTGCAGTAGTGTGTATTATATACAAGATGTTATACCGCAACTAAACGTAATATGTTTACTATAAAACTAGTTACATGCCTTCAGTCTATATGGTAATAGCAGTGTGCTCTGGCCAAACTTGCAGTAGTGTGTATTATATACAAGATGTTAAACCGTAACTTAACATAATATGTTTGCTATAAAACTAGTTACATACCTTCAGTCTTTAAGGTAATGGCAGTGTTCTCTGGCCAAACGTGCACTAGTGTGTATTATATACAAGATGTTAAACCGCAACTAATCGTAATATGTTTACTATAAAACTAGTTACATGCCTTCAGTCTATAAAGTAATGGCAGTGTTCTCTGGCCAAACGTGATGTAGTGTGCATTATATACAATATGTTAAACCGCAACTTAACGTAATATGTTTGCTATAAAACTAAATACATGCCTTTAGTTTATAAAGTTATGGCAGTGTTCTCTGGCCAAATGTGCAGTAGTGTGTATTATATACAAGATGTTAAACCGCAACTAATCGTAATATGTTTACTATAAAACTAGTTACATGCCTTCAGTCTATAAGGTAATGGCAGTGTTCTCTGGCCTAACTTGCTGTAGTGTGCATTATATAAAAGATGTTAAACCGCAACTAATCGTAATATGTTTACTATAAAACTAGTTACATGCCTTCAGTCTATAAGGTAATGGCAGTGTTCTCTGGCCTAACTTGCAGTGGTGTGCATTATATACAAGATGTTAAACCGCAACTTAACGTAATATGTTTGCTATAAAACTAGTTCCATACCTTCAGTCTATCAGGTAATGGCAGTGTTCTCTGGCCAAACGTGCAGTATGTGCATTATATACAAGATTTTAAACCGCTACATAACGTAATATGTCTACTATAAAACTAGTTACATGCCTTCAGTCTATAAGGTAATGGCAGTGTTCTCTGGCCAAACGAGCAGTAGTGTGCATTATATACAATATGTTAAACCGCAACTTAACGTAATATGTTTGCTATAAAACTAGTTACATACCTTCAGTCTATAAGGTAATGGCAGTGTTCTCTGGCCAAATGTGCAGTAGTGTGTATTATATACAGGATGGTTAACCGCAACTAATCGTAATCTGTTTACTATAAAACTAGTTTCATGCCTTCAGTCTATAAGGTAATGGCAGTGTTCTCAGGCCAAACGTGCAGTAGTGTGTATTATATACAAGATGTTAAACCGCAACTAATCGTAATATGTTTACTATAAAACTAGTTACATGCCTTCAGTCCATAAGGTAATGGCAGTGTTCTCTGGCCTAACTTCCAGTAGTGTGCATTATATACAAGATGTTAAACCGCAACTAAACGTAATATGTTTACTATAAAACTAGTTACATACCTTCAGTCTATAAGGTAATGGCAGTGTTCTCTGGCCAAACGTGCCGTAGTGTGTATTATATACAAGATGGTTAAACGCAACTAATCGTAATCTGTTTACTATAAAACTAGTTTCATGCCTTCAGTCTATAAGGTAATGGCAGTGTTATCAGGCCAAACGTGCAGTAGGGTGTATTATATACAAGATGTTAAACCGCAACTAACCGTAATATGTCTACTATTAAACTAGTTACATGCATACGTATGGATGCAGTATCATTGAAGGTATTGTGGTGTTATATGATTGATCCACGTTGTGTTAACTCGGATTTTGTTAACCCGGGTGTTATTAACCCACGTTGTGTTAACCCAGGTTTTATTAACCCACGTTGTGTTAACCCGGGTTTTATTAACCCACATTGTGTTAACCCGGGTTTTATTAACCCACGTAAGGTTAACCCCAGTTCACCTGTGTTGCTATAACCCGAGTTACCCTAACCCAGACTATAAATAGAGTTGTTTTCTAAATTCTTTATAATTTTTCAACATGAATTCGAATGAACAAGATCTCGTATCAGCTTTGGCTTCCACTGTAGCTGAGAACGTTCAATCCTTAAAAATGTCCTC
The DNA here is from genome assembly GCA_035578905.1 of Stictocephala bisonia. Classification (NCBI taxonomy): domain Eukaryota; kingdom Metazoa; phylum Arthropoda; class Insecta; order Hemiptera; family Membracidae; genus Stictocephala; species Stictocephala bisonia. The sequence goes on from JAQJVL010006046.1 coordinate 11,775, forward strand.
AACGATGCACATAGTGAAGTTGGGAGGGATCTAATGTCATGGTTACAGTTTAGTATAAAAAACTTGAATGGTGCAGCTGACCATACTTATGGAATCACTTTCGATAAAGGAAGGGAACAATTTAAAATGGGTACACAGTCAGTTAAATTTGAAGGAAATAACATCTTGATTGACGGTAAGGTATATCCTGGGTCATCTGATCTAGTCGAGTTAGTGTTTATGAGGAAACCCATAAAAACATCAATTAAAGACTATAGAGATAGAGATTTGGATTCGTACAGGGAAATGTTGCTGCAAACAAAATCCTATATAAATCCTAATAATGGAATGGTGAAAGGAAGCAGGGGTCTTAAGTATAAAAACATTATTAAACCTTTAATTAACGTTTTAACACCAATAAGTGAGGGAAGTAGTACAATGTATGTAAATAATCCAGTAGACAGTACTTCTCGTCCTAGGAAACGTTCAAAAACTCCAGATAGGTTACCTGTAAAATTAGGTGGGTATCACGTGGATGAGATTGAAAACAATTCACTTGATGCAGATAAGGGTGGGGAGACGTATAGTTCAAATGAGCAAGATTACTTTGATAGTAGTTCAGACGATGGAAATGAAATGGATGAAGTAAGGAGACAAGTATACAGGGATGTTTTAAAATTTTCAAAGGTTAATTACTCGAGCTGGGACGATCCTAATCAACTAGTAGACAGGTTGCGTTTGTTGATTGCCTCAAAAAAGGCGGGAAACACTGACCATGACAGTGAGATTATTACAATATTAGAAGAACTTAAAGGAGCGCGGATTATTAAAGACTATAATAACTTCCAATTGTAGAAAGAAGCATTTATAGACTTAAGTTTTAAAATTTAACGACTCCTAATAAGGTTTTAACTGTTACTGTTTCAAATAGTTGCATACTACAACACATGTACTATCAATGGCACCATATAGTAAAAAAAATAAATAAAAAAATAAAAAAAAAATAAAAATAAAAAAAAAGTTTGTTTTAAATAGTAAATCTTTAGCTTGAAAATAGACCGTTTTCAAAAAGTATTTGTTATAAACAATAAATGTAGGTTTTCCTAGTAATATCAAACGTGTGTCTAGCTCTGAATGTTTCAATTTTATCCACAGACTGTTTGGTGTGACGTAATTGGATGGGATGTAAGTACCTGTTTCATAATTAATAACATTGTTGTGTGTTCTTGAAGAAATTCAACATGAGCCTGTCGTTTATATATGTGATACTACGGTCTCGTAATCTGTAGTTCCATGATGTGTGTGGGCTCTGGGGTGGTCTGACGGTCCGTAACCCAGTGTGTGTTTGTACAGAGTGCAATCACTGTACCATCGAGGTGAGGGCGGCCCACATTTAATAAAAAAAAGCCCGACTGTTCTCTAAGGCAGCTTTAAAACGTGTAAGACCTGAGGCAGTCCTGCAGCTTGGGGCTGGGCTAATCCCCGTAAGACCTTGAGTCGCAGTCCGGGCCCTCGTACGGTACGTGTATCTGGATGTGTGGGCTCTGGAGTGACCTGACGATCCGTAACCCATGAATGGTTGAAATGATAGATAAGATTGATTTCTTCAATTGCATCAACTGTGGTATTTTGTAACCTTCCAATCACTTTCCTCAACTTGAACCAAACTCTTGCGTCACCTAACCTGTCTTGCTTATTGCTAACTTAATTTCAAACATAGAGTGAGAGACACGTTTATTATTGCTAGATGGGGTCTCCGTACCAACAGGTTTATTTGACCTAGGCCTGTTGGGAGCCTCGACCCGAGGTACATCACTCAACATTTCCAAAACTTAGATAAATATAAACGTTAATATGAGTGAGTCTCAAAAGTAGTGACCCCTGAGATGGTAGAGGAGGTTGACGTTCCTTCAGGGGCTTTTTAACTAACATTCTACCGGTCAATGTCCATGTATACAATTGTTTTCGTTGTGTGGTCTTGTAATTACAGATATAAGAAGTAGTCTAGTACGTACGTTGTTGGTTTAGCTACACTTTTGTTGGATATGAGAAGCATGGAAAGAGCTTTAAAAAAATCTTGTAATTAGAGTTATATAAGGAGAATCAAGAAAGCCTAGACAAGGATATATAGTACGATAATTCCTATCAAACTGGTGGATTTCTTGTGTAAAGCTAAGTGTTTATGTATTTTGCTATATTACACGTAACACCCGAGACAAACTTCATGTAGAACAATCTAAACTACAGACTTATGCTAAATGGGTTCAGAACATGTGTCTACAGAACAACGGGGAAGTGAGAACTTACATGTTTCAAGGTCGCTCTCCTGAGCTGAAGCAAGTAATCAATATTATGTCGGTAGGTTGACAATCTACTCACAGATCGAGTTCGCACGGGTTCGGTCCCTACAATGTCACCAGACTGGTTTTTTACTTATTCAGTGTAAGGAGCAGTTGAGTGCTGCTTTTATTTATCATTAAGCTATGTAAAGTAGGTTCAGTATTGTTGAACCTTAAAGATTAAATATGATATGTTTGGTAAGGTCTGGTAGTTAATGGTTACATGTATAGAGGGAAATAACGTTTAAGATAGTACGATATATATAGGCTGACCACAAGTAGTGCTAATCGCAGGACATCACTAGAGTGCCCTAGTTTGTCAGTAACAAGTGGTTCGGGTTCCACATCATCTAGTTTGTCCTAGATACGCTAAGGAAACCTTACACAAGTCAACATATAATTCTCATTTATTACTAATAATGATTTTAAACAACCTGATAGGATGTCCTAAGCTATTACACATAACTAAATATGTAATAAAGTATATACAATTTATTCTAAAAGAAGTTTTATAAGGCCATGTATGCTACGATCGAGCAAGGCTTTGTTCTCTATACATTACATAGTCGCTAACGTACCGTAGCTTAGGTACCACATGAATATAGCATTAAATCTAATGATATATGAAATCAGTATTTAAATGCAGTAATGTAATTATCAATACGGTTTTTAAAAATATGGGTTAATAGAAATACAACTAAGTATACAGGGTTTAGGTTAGGTTAGGTTTGGTTAGGTTAGGTTAGGTTAGGTTAGGCTGATAGCTCCAGTGAGAGGGGAGGGGGGAGGGGGAAGGGGGAAGGGCTGGTTATCGATTTGGCGCAGAAATCCTATCATACCCTCACTATTTCACTACTGTTAAGGTCAATAAAAAAACTCATTAAGGTCAATTAAATATCAATTAAGGTCGTTAAAAATTAATTAAGGCCAATTAAAAACTTATTAAGGTCAATTAAAAACTTATTAAGGTCGTTAAAAATCAATTAAGGTCATTAGAACCTCATTTAAAAAAAACTGACCTAGCCGACTCATCATGGGGCGAAAACTCATCATCGGGCGTTTGTGAACCGCTGTATTATATCTACTTACATGCCTTCAGTCTATAATGTAATGGCAGTATTCTCCGGCCAAACGTGCAGTAGTGTGTTATATATAAGATGTTAAACCGCAACTAAACCTAATATGTTTGCTATAAAACTAGATACATGCCTTATTTTATAATGTAATAGCAGTGTTCTCTGGCCAAACGTGCAGTATGTGCATTATATACAAGATTTTAAACAGTAACTAATCATAATATGTCTACTATAAAACTAGTTACATGCCTTCAGTCTATACGGTAATGGCACTGTTCTCTGGCCAAACTTGCATTAGTGTGAATTATATACAAGATGTAAAACCGCAACTAAACGTATTATGTTTGCTATAAAACTAGTTACATGCCTTCAGTTTATAAGGTAATGGCAGTGTTCTCTGGCCAAACGTGCAGTATGTGCATTATATACAAGATTTTAAACCGCAACTAAACGTAATATGTTTACTATAAAACTAGTAACATGCCTTCAGTCTATAAGGTAATGGCAGTGTTCTCTGGCCAAATGTGCAGTAGTGTGTATTATATACAAGATGTTAAAACGCAACTAATCGTAATATGTCTACTATTAAACTAGTTACATGCCTTCAGTCTATAAGGTAAATGCAGTGTTCTCTGGCCAAACATGCGGTATTGTGCATTATATACAAGATGTTAAACCGCAACTAAACGTGATATGTTTACTATAAAACTAGTTACTTGCCTTTAGTTTATAATGTAATGGCAGTGTTCTCTGGCTAAACGTGCAGTAGTGTGCATTATATACAAGATGTTAAACTGCAACTAAACGTAATATGTTTACTATAAAACTAGTTACATGCCTTCAGTCTATAAGGTAAATGCAGTGTTCTCTGGCCAAACATGCGGTATTGTGCATTATATACAAGATGTTAAACCACAACTAAACGTGATATGTTTACTATAAAACTAGTTACTTGCCTTTAGTTTATAATGTAATGGTAGTGTTCCCTGGCTAAACGTGCAGTAGTGTGCATTATATACAAGATGTTAAAACGCAACTAAACGTGATATGTTTACTATAAAACTAGTTACGTGCCTGTAGTTTATAATGTAATGGCAGTGTTCTCTGGCTAAACGTGCAGTAGTGTGCATTATATACAAGATGTTAAACCGCAACTAAACCTGATATGTTTACTATAAAACTAGTTACGTGCCTGTAGTTTATAATGTAATGGCAGTGTTCTCTGGCTAAACGTGCAGTAGTGTGCATTATATACAAGATGTTAAACCGCAACTAAACTTGATATGTTTACTATAAAACTAGTCACATCCCTTCAGTCTATAAGGTAATGGCAGTGTTCTCTGGCCAAACGTGCAGTAGTGTGCATTATTTACAAGATGTTAAACCGCAAATAATCGTAATTTGTCTACTATAAAACTAGTTACATGACTTTAGTCTATAAGGTAATGGCAGTGTTGTCTGGCCAAACTTGCGGTAGTGTTCATTATATACAAGATGTTACACCGCAACTAAACGTAATATGTTTGCTATAAAACTTGTAACATGCCTTCAGTTTATAAGGTAATGGCCGTGTTCTCTGGCCAAACGTGCAGTAGTGTGTATTATATACAAGATGTTAAACCACAACTAAACGTAAAATGTTTGCTATAAAACTAGTTACATGTCTTTAGTCTATAAGGTAAATGCAGTGTTCTCTGGACAAACGTGCAGTAGTGTGTATTATTTACAAGATGTTAAACCGCAACTAAACGTAATATGTTTGCTATAAAACTAGTTACATGCCTTCTGTTTATAAGGTAATGGCAGTGTTCTCTGGCCAAACTTGCAGTAGTGTGTAATATATACAAGATGTTAAACCGCAACTAAACGTAATATGTTTGCAATGAAACTAGTTACATGTCTTTAGTCTATAAGGTAAATGCAGTGTTCTCTGGCCAAACGTGCAGTAGTGTGTAATATATACAAGATGTTAAACCGCAACTAAACGTAATATGTTTGCTATGAAACTAGTTACATGTCTTTAGTCTATAAGGTAAATGCAGTGTTCTCTGGCCAAACGTGCAGTAGTGTGTATTTTACACAAGATGTTAAACCGCAACTAAACGTAATATGTTTGCTATAAAACTAGATACATGCCTTCAGTCTATAAGGTAATGGCAGTGTTCTCTGGCCAAATGTGCGGTAGTGTGCATTATATACAAGATGTTAAACTGCAAATAAACGTAATATGTTTACTATAAAACTAGTTACATGCCTTCAGTTTATAATGTAATGGCTGTGTTCTCTGGCCAAATGTGCAGTAGTGTGTATTATATACATGATGTTAAACCGCTACAAAACGTAATATGTTTACTATAAATCTAGTTACATGCCTTTAGTCTATAAGGTAATGGCAGTGTTCTCTGGCCAAACTTGCAGTAGTGTGCATTATATACATGATGTTAAACCGCAACAAAACGTAATATGTTTACTATAAATCTAGTTACATGCCTTCAGTCTATAAGGTAATGGCAGTGTTCTCTGGCCAAACTTGCAGTAGTTTGCATTATATACATGATGTTAAACCGCTACACAACGTAATATGTTTACTATAAAACTAGTTACATGCCTTCAGTCTATAAGGTAATGGCAGTGTTCTCTGGCTAAACTTGCGGTAGTATGCATTATATACAAGATGTTAAACCACTACAAAACGTAATATGTTAGTAGAGGGGAAATGGGGATACTACGACGCCCCGTGAGGAGTTTTCGCCCCATGAGCCGGTCGGGGGTGGGGGAAGGTCACGTGACCTTAATCGATATTTTGATTGACTTTGATTGATTTTGATTGACATTGATTTGACTTTGATTTGATTTTGATTGACTTTGATTTGATTTTGATTGATATTGATTGATTTTGATGGCGGAAGCCACCTGCTGGACCCAAGACGGCGGCGGCCACCTGCCGGATCCAAGCGTTATTGATTGTTTCGGAGAGTGGGGAAGCCACCTGCCGGACCCAAGCGTTATTGATTGTTTTGGAGAATACCCTCGGGGGTTTCCAGAGTTTGTCGGGAACCTTCGGCAATCGTCGAGGGCCTGTGTAAGATCACCGGTCGGCGATCAGTTGTCGACGAGCCTTCGAGCGACAAGTACTATTCTCTCCTGACTCTCTGATTCCTGCCTGCGCAGAACTTCTCTGTTGGTGAGTATTTAGAAAATATACGGTCGGTGTTAGAGACAGACCTTGAGTCCTTGTGATTCGGCCAGTTTTAAACACCGATCAGTCTTTTAGCAAACTTTGCAAGGCTAAAGTTTGCTAAAGGACTCGCGGGGGATTCCGTGAGAGTGGTGGGACGCACTCTCGGCCAACTTCGACTTGGCAGCGGATACCCGGGTGGGGCCAGCGTGTGACGCACTGGCTTTTCCTCATAAGGCAACTGCCGTTAGGAGTCGTCACTAGTTTCCCTTAGCTTGCTTTTACACTCCCCAGTGCCGTGTTAGAACACCGATGTGTCTAACACTGAGCCACTTTCTGGTCTTGTAAATTTTTCCTCATGATAAATAACAATTTCAATATACAGACATAAACTTTGACGCTTCCGTACAGAATCAGTCATACGTCTGAAACATAACCTCACTTTTTGAGACTTTATTAATTGTACTCTCTAGGAACATAACCTAACTTATCTTATCTTCACCAAGATATTGAAAAACATTTTCTACAGACATTTCTAGTATTATACATACCCGAGTAGATAGATATTGAGAGTTTTACCAAAGTTATTACATAACCTCACTTTTTGAGACTTTATTTAATGTAAGTCTGGAACATAACCTCACATTTTAGAACTTAGCAGACCCTAAATGTACTATGTTCAATTCTTTTGTAATTCCTCAAGTAGACAAATTACTAACATAACCTCACTTACGATCTAAAATATAGCAGGATCTTTGTTATTTTTTGATTAACGTAGTAGCATCTAATGAAATAATATTTTGATTCACGTAGTAGTAATATATATTACGATGGTTTCAGGTCAAACCTCATTCAGTGTCAGACTTTTGAACGAGACACATCTAGTAGCTCCGCTATTTACAACGCATCTATTGCAACCATATAGTAAGTATACATAACCTATAAATTCATTTTACTCTCTAGGAATATAACCTAACTTATCTTACCTTCACTAAGATATTGAAAAACATTTTCTACAGAGTTTCTAGTATTATACATACCCGAGTAGATAGATATTGAGAGTTTTACCAAAGTTATTATATAACCTCACTTTTTGAGACTTTATTAATTTTACTCTCTAAGAACATAACCTAACTTATCTTACCTTTACCAAGATATTGAAAAACATTTTCTACAGACATTTCTAGAATTATACATACCCGAGTAGATAGATATTGAGAGTTTTACGATATTGTGTTTCATTTGTTGCAGACCAGCCATCCTCACAGGAACCTGCTACCACTCCATCACTTGACTTCGTCTTCCTACGGCAACCGCACCCATCTAATACATGTAAGCCCTTATATATCATTACTGTAGTAGTACCCCTAAGCAAACTTTAGACTTAGATTACCGTTCTCTTTACGGTATTTGCAAAGATTACCTTAATGATCATGTTACTAATACAAATTGTCCATCTGTTTCAGATCATCATGAACCCCAACCAGGCTCCCTGCCCTAGATGCGGCAAGCTCGTATCTCGGAAGAACATAACTCGCCACCTCAAGAGCTGCGCCGGACCTACAACAACCATCGAGCCCCAGCGACCTTGCCCTTCCTGCGGGACGATGATTACCCTCTCCCACCGCAGCCGCCACCTCAAGAAGTGCAGCCCCGCTCACCTCAAGAGGAAAGCAGACGAGCCAGCCCCCTCCACTTCCAAGGCTCCCCGGCTGGATAATGATCCTACCCCAGGTCCATCATCGATCATCAGCAATCTGCGGAGGGCCATTGTAAACACTTACAACGCCACCACATCAAATATCGGGAACCTTTTCCGTGGAATCCCCCAGAACGTTCAAGACGAGATTAAGGAGATTGAGACAGCATTCAAAAGCCGCATGAAGACTTACGCTGCGGAGAATCCTCATGGAATAAAAGAGCCAGCAATATTTATGGAACGCCTGAGAGGGGTCATTGCGGATAAGATCCGACAAATTGTGCAAAAACACAACATTAAATTCAATCTTGTCTTGCTTGTTGAGTATAAGAAACCAACTAGCAACGATGATATTTTCCAAGAGATGAACTTTAAGACTGCAAACAAAGTCATTCTACCCACCGATGACTTTGAAGAGAATCTGAAAACAGCCGAGAAGAAACTGCTAGCCGAGATGGATGAGTTTTATACTAAAGGATCTGGATGGACTCTAAACAAGATCATCAAACTAGAAGTCAGAATCAATCGGCACACCCCACTCCGAGGCTCCTCATTCATTGATCTGCCGGCAAAGATTAAAGCAAAAAAAGCCATCATCAACGTTCAAAACAATGATCATAAATGTTTCTTATGGTCCGTTCTCGCAGCATTACACCCCATAGAATCAAAAAATAATCCTTGGAAAATCCATCATTACCAGCCGTTTGAACAAGAGCTTGATGGCTATCTCCAAGGAATTACTTTTCCCATCAGTTTTCAGCATATTAAGCTTTTCGAGAAGAGATCTGGCATAAGCGTCAACGTGTACGCTTACGACGAGAAGCTCATCATTTACCCGCTGCTAATCACGAATAGTGAAAAAAACCAACACGTGGACTTGCTCTACGTCACAGAAGCTAACAATACCCACTTTTGCCTCATAAAAGACCTTACGAGACTAGTGTGGAGTCAGCTGACAAAACATAAAGGGAAGATTTGGCTTTGCAAACGTTGTCTCACGCACTATGGGAGCGAGGGTTTATTGGAAGCCCACAAAAAATATTGTGAAAACCATGATGCTGTCAGGATCGACATGCCTAAAGAAGGAGATGTAATAAAGTTCAAGGACTTTAACAAGTCAATGAGGGTTCCATTCACCGTCTATGCGGACTTTGAGTGTACGCTTCTACCTGTAGCTGAAGAAGAGGAGCAGGAACAACATCTTATTGGACCAAAGAGAAGGTTCACCGAGAAATATCAAAAACATGAAGCAATTAGTTTTTCGTATTACATCGTTCAACATGAAGGCGACTACAAGGACCCGGTCAATTATTTTGGACAAGATGCAGCTCAGGTATTCGTAGAAAACATCCTCCAAGAATCCAAGAAGATCTATCGCAAGTACTCTCGACTGGCTGCAATTCCTATTGTTAGGTAATAAGATAATTGTATATAGTTCATATATTCTATAGTTGTAAGCATTGAAGCTTGGTATTTCACATTCTCACGGAAACCAAGAGAGAGAGAGGGTTATCTGTCCTCAGAATAGGCATCACGCCACCCCGTAACTCGAGTTCTTATTGGTGGACTAGAATTACTCTCGCCTGATGCGATGCGAGGCGTCGTTTTCGCCCCAGATCTCACGGCAGTCTCAATGTGCACACACCTCGCTCGCGTGATCTCTCTCTCGTCTAGACCTCACGTAGACTCTCGACAGCACGGTACTCTCAACGCTTACGCACCTCTCTCGCGTGTTCTCTTTCCCCAATCAACAATTAGTGTGTGTGCTTTAACTTTTAACTTTGTGCTACTCATCCAGATCTTCAAGAACTTCGTTTGTGCGGTACGTGATCGGTCTCCTGGACTTTCGAAGCGTCCGTACTTCCGCGACTACTCTTCAGTGCTCTAGGACTGTGGTCAAGGAAGGTGGACTGGATTACCATAAGTGTCTCCAACTACTCCTGCTGGACAAGTGTGCACCTAAGCTCTGTGGTGAGTTAACTCTTTTTATTCTAGCACCTTCCTATTCACTAGATTCTCACGTCTGCTCCAGAAGAGCAGTGGTCCTCCGTACTTATTAACGTTCTCTACTCACTCTCTCTTTGAACATTTTTGGGATAACTCATTCACTCAACATTTTTGCTCCTCCAAACCGCATCATTCATCCCGCAACATTTTTGGTCCTACGGGCCGCATCATTCATTCCTCAACATTTTTGGTACTCCGGGACGGATACCTTGTATCAACCCTGAACATTTTTGGTCAGCTCCGGGACGGATAAATTGTATCATCCGTGGACAACAGCCATTTATTTATATTTAATTAATTGTGTTAATTACAACAAAAACTCTAATCAACAAAGAGATTAATTGATCCACTATTCTCTCTCTCAATTGAATTGCTAATTTTTAAAACAAAAGAAACATTTTTTCGACTCAATTGTTTCTTTTACAATCAATCATTATTTTCTACTAATGAAACAGTTTGGCAAAGTTAAGTGTTGTGATGTACAGTTCAAGTATCTAAGACCTGTTCTCAACCCCTTGCACTAGAAATAGCCGCGCGAAGCGATCAATACCTCGACAGGAAATTCCAGCGACTCTCTCTCTCTAAGGTTGAAATGTCAACAACTGTCAAATAAACATTGTTGTTTGTTTACATTCTTGACTTGTATTGATTTACTTTGTATGAATTATATTATTTTTGCTCTTACTTTGTTGCACTAATACCGTAGAGTGTTCTGTATGTTTTGTATGACTGTATTAGAATAATTATTCACCCTATTTTAATAGCAATTTGGACATAGATTTTCTATTCTAACAAGGTTATATGAGATTGTTGTTTTTCTCACTTATAAAGTAACATTGAGTGTCCAGCATTAACAGTCAAATAGTAGGCTTTGTCATTAACTATCACAAAGGTATTTATTCATATTTTAATTAGTTCAATCGTAATAATTGATTTTTATCAATCAAGTAATTGTTAATGTATTTCATGTTATACACATCAGGTTGTTGTTTCTACTTTGATTTCTTTGAATGGATTATTATTGTTAGTTATTATTGATTAGTGATTATCATTTTGTCAATTTTCGTTTGAGCATTTTTGTCTAATATTGTTAAATTCAACAGGTCATAGGTTGCACTAAAAAATTATATGTTAGATATGTACTAAAACAAAATGTTTCTGTTGAATTGAAGTTCACCACATAACTTAAACGTTTGACTACATTAACAAAAGGTATTTTTCTTAGATTTAATTTTACTTATTCTCTTTTAATGTTTTTATTATTCCTATGTCATTCATGTTATTAATTACTGTAGTTTGTAAAGGAAAATTACTCTTTGAAAAATATTGTTTTTTGAAAACCTCATAAATTGTTTTGTGTCACTCTCTTTTAAACTGTGTTAATGAAAGTTGAGCCTGTATATTATTTTTTAGTTGATTAATTATCTCATATCTCAGTGTGTCCAAAATAATTAGCTTGTTTATGCCAAAAAATTTATGTTTTGGTTCATATCACTGTATTGTTGTCTCTTGTAATTAACTATCGTTTAATTATCTCACCATGCCTCCCAAAACGGGTGAATTTAACAGTTCCATCTACTCACGTGTAACTGCTCTTCTCAAAGTGTGTTTTAATAAATTGAAGGATATTTTAGAAGAATTCTCTACGCAAACTGAATCTCTAACCTCTGCACAAGTTAAACAGCTAAACGCCTTCTCTAATGAAATAAAAAAGAAAAAGGCTGATTTTGATAATAACCTTCAACGGGTTTTAGCTCTTGATTCTGACGATGGTGTGTCAGATGAAACTTTATCTTCCGACCAAGATGAAGTTGAAACTCTCTTTGCGTATTTGACAGCAATCATTGAGGTGCTTGCTCCTCCTGTCGAACCAAAAACACCTAGCTCACTGAGTGATAGCAGTAGTGTTTCACATTCTGGATCCTCTCTAGTCAGGTTACCAAAAATAGACCTGCAAAAGTTTTCTGGTGACCCACTAACGTGGACAAGTTTTATTAATCTGTTTGATACGACGATTCATCGTAATGCAAGCCTTTCCAGTGTGGCTAAGTTCCAATACTTACTCAGTGTGTTACAAGGTGATGCTTTAACATTAGTAAAAAGTTTAACTCTCTCCGCACCTAATTATCTCGTGGCCTATAATTTACTACGAGATAGATATCACAATACTCGCAGGTTGCAATCTCTACACCTCAATCAACTCTTAGACTTACCTGCTGTTAGTGCTACCTCTTTGAAGGGACTTCGTCAATTCGTGAACATTTTTACTGAACATTCACAAGCCTTGAAGGCATTAGGATTCGATGTAACTCAAAATAACCCACTTTTATCTGCATTATTGTTGCGTAAACTTGACAATGAACTCTGTAAAAAACTTGAAAGTTTTCGATCCAATGCGAATGAAGACTTTAGTCCTCACTCTTTACCTAGTGTGGAAGAAATAATAAAATATTTGAACATTGAGTGCTCGCAAACTGAAGACGCTAATATACACAACTCTCCTTTTGTGAACAAAAATATCTCATCACGGTTACAAACTCAACAAAAACACGCTTTGGTAAAAAAGGTGAATTCTTCACATAGTGGCGTCTCTATGATCACAACACAAACCAGTTCTCAGTCACAGTCGGGAACTACTAATAAACACAACGCTTGGCAATGTTTTGCTTGTAATAAAACAGGTCACAAAATATATGCTTGTGATACATTTAAAAAGAACTCACCTCATGAAAGATACGAGTTAGTAAAAAAACACCAACGTTGTTTCTCATGCCTTGGTAATCACAGCTCGAAAGATTGTCAGTCTAAATCAACGTGTCGCACATGTGACAAGCGACATCATACAATGTTACATTTTGATGTTAAGCTCTCTAGTCAACCCTCTCGAGATAGTCATACGTCCTCTTGACCTCAAGATCAACATAATGTTACCTCGAGGGATATAGCTACAACTTCATCTCTTTTTGTCTCTTCTGCTGATGTATTAAATTGCTCTGCCCAAAATAGCTCTAACTCGCTCTCTTCATCTAATTATACGGTGTTACTCGGTACAGCTCTAATTAAGCTAACCACCTCTCAAGGCATTTCTCATGTTTTTAGAGCATTACTTGACACGGGCTCTATGTGTGAACTCCTCTCTGAACGTGCCGCTAATATCTTGAACGACAAGCGACATGCTTCAAATCTAAAAATATCTGGACTCGCTCAAAACTCCTCCTCTACAAAGGGAGCAATGTATCTAAACTTGGAAACGCTCTCCGGCCACACATTGGCCAACAAACATCAGTTTCACATTTTAGATAAAATCTCCGTGGATTTACCACGCACTCGTATCGCTTCTGACGTGTGGGACAAGGTCAAGCCTTATACACTCGCTGACCCTTCCTTCCACTTACCTGGTGGCATTGATGTATTAATAGGTAGCTCTCTGTTACCTCTAATTCTTACTCAAGAGAATCATTCGCTTGGGCCTCACATGCCTCATGTGATAGGCACACACTTCGGCTACATACTCATGGGTCAAGCTCCTTGTGCTTCGACTACGGATGCTGCGGTCAACTTCTCAATATCTCTTCTGTCTACTAGTGATGATCTCTTGCACTCATCTTTACAACGATTCTGGCAACAAGAAGAAGCACCACCCGTCAGTGTTAAATCACAAGAAGAGATCACTTGTGACGAATACTTTGTGAAGACTCATACTCGTGACTCAACTGGTCGCTATGTTGTGCGACTTCCGTTCAGAACGGATCCCTCTGCTCTTGGCCTCTCTCGAAGTACTGCTGAAAAGCGTTTACTGTCTCTTGAACAAAAATTTAACGCACAACCTCAGTTTGCTCAGCTTTACCGCTCATTCATTTCTGAATATCGAGCTCTTGGTCACATGATCAAAATAGACCATGTTGATGACATCCCTCACTATTATCTCCCTCATCATGGTGTATTGAAAGACTCTAGCAGTACAACAAAACTTAGGACTGTGTTTGACGCCAGTAGCAACACCAGTTCTGGTTACTCTCTCAATGATATTCTTTTCACCGGTAGAAAGTTACAGACTGATATCTGTGACATTATTTTGAACTTCCGGTCTCATAAAATAGTGTTTTCATGTGACATCCGCCAGATGTTTCGTCAAATAAAAATCCATCCTGACGATCAACATTTTCAACTCATTTTATGGCGTGATGATCCTTCCGCAAAAATATCCACATTCAAACTCACCACTGTCACCTACGGGATGAACAGCTCTCCATACTTGGCAATTAAAACTCTGACTCAACTTGCGGAGGATGAAGGTGCTGACTTTCCTCAGGCAGCTAACTCACTACGTCATCATACCTACGTGGATGATATTGTCACTGGTGCAGACTCTGTGGAGGTGGCTCTTGAACTTCAAGACCAGCTCATCCAACTCTTAGGTCGTGGCGGCTTCGAACTTCGGAAGTGGGCGTCCAACTCCAACCAGCTCCTCGACAGGTTCCCTTCGGTACATCTAGAGACTCCTAGTTTCTTGCAAGAAGCACAACTTCATCAATTCTCCATCCTGGGTATGCACTGGTCCCCTGAAGAAGATTGTTTTCGCTATGCCTTCCAATATCAAACAGACAAATTAACCAAGCGCACTGTATTAAGCCTCATTGCAAGATTGTACGATCCCTGCGGTTTTCTAGCTCCATTAATCATGGTAGCTAAATGCTATATGCAGCTCCTATGGGCTCAAGGCCTAAAGTGGGACGATGCTCTCCCCCCTGATCTCGCCGATAAATGGCAATTATTCATTAATGACACTAGCCGTTACCTCTCTCAACTCAAGATGCCTCGAGCTTTTCCATTAGCCCACTCTAATGTAATTGAATTACACGGCTTTTCTGATGCCTCAGAATGTGGTTATGCCGCAATAGTGTATTTCCGTTGTGAATCTTCTAGCGGAGAAGTGACTGTGAGACAAATTTTGTCAAAAACTCGTGTGGCCCCTCTGAAACGGGTGACCCTGCCTCGTTTAGAACTTTGTGGAGCTCATCTTTTGTCTAAGCTAATTGATTATTGCCTTAGACAGTTTTCTCATCTCAAGATTAATGAACTGACACTTTGGTGTGACTCTTCGGTAGTGCTCACGTGGCTACAAACACCTACCTACCGATTGAAAACTTTTGTAGCAAATCGTGTCGCTCAAATTCAAGAAATTATTCCTGGTCATCATTGGCGACACATTAAAGGTACAGACAATCCAGCCGATTGTGCTTCCCGAGGTGTTCTTGCATCTCAACTCGTCACCCACCCACTGTGGTGGCATGGCCCCCCATGGTTAAGTCTATCTAAGCCTCACTGGCCGACTCCTAACTTCACACCAATAGAACTTCAATCTGCGGACGAAATCAAGACTACACCTCTTAGTGTGCTCACTATAACTGGTCCCACAGAGTGGGAAATACTTTCTAAATATTCCTCATGGACAAAACTCATAAGGGTATTAGCGTACATGTTACGTTTTGTTAACTTGTGCCGATCAAAGAAAGAAATCTCTGGTCATTTACGCATCAGTGAATTGAATGACGCTGAAGTAGTTACCTTCAAACTCGTACAACGTTCAGCATTTAGTGAGGACATTAAATCACTGAAGAAAGACTCTGCGTGCTCCACTCACCTGCGTAAATTGAATCCTTATCTGGATCCTGATGGTCTTATACGTGTCGGTGGTAGACTGGCACAATGTAACCTCTCATATGACACTCGTCATCCCATTGTACTTCCCAAGCGGCATCATGTTGTAAAGTTGTTAATAGACTTTTATCATCGCATCCATCTCCATTCTGGACCTCAATTGACACAAGCACTACTAACACGCAAGGTGTGGATATTATGTGCTAGAAGTATCATACGTTCACGTATTTTCCAGTGTCTCGTGTGCTTTAAAAATAAGCCAAAAAACAAAACTCCTCTTATGGGTGACTTACCCGCACACCGTGTTAATCCAGCTCGACCGTTCTCATCAACAGGTGTGGATTATGCCGGACCTTTCACTGTCAAGATTCACAATCTCAGGAGCCTGCGACACATTAAGGTCTACTTGTGCATTTTTATATGCATGGTTACTAAAGCCGTTCATATAGAAGTGGTGACTGATCTCACTACGGAAGGTTTTATTGCCTCTCTCACACGTTTTGTGTCTCGACGTGGTCTGTGCTCAAACATCTACTCAGATTGCGGAACTAACTTCGTAGGTGCAGACTCAGTACTACAAAAAGTGATTCGTGAATCAACTCTCTCATCTGTTGTACAGGACAAGATTGTTCATTTTACCTCATCCCGAGGAATTACGTTCCATTTTAACCCACCAGCTGCACCTCATCAGGGCGGGCAGTGGGAAAGTGCAGTTAAAAGTGCAAAATACCATCTCAAACGAGTGATCAATGAAACCGTGCTTACCTTACCACAATTTCAGACTCTATCAATTCAAGTAGAGGCAATGCTAAATTCTCGACCACTTACTGCTCTCAGCTCAGACCCTTCTGAAATCTCAGTTTTAACACCTGGTCACTTCTTGATTGGTGCTCCTCTGACTGCCCTACCAGAACCCGATCTCTCTGATGTTCCTACCAATCGACTTCGCCATTGGCAACTAGTCCAGGCCTTTCACCAACGCATCTGGCATCGTTGGCAATTGGAATACCTCCACTCTCTACAACAACGTTCTAAATGGAGCACTCCCCAGGAGAACCTCAAAATTGGAGATCTCGTCTTGGTGCAATCCCCGACACCACCTCTTACCTGGCCTCTTGGACGTATCACTGACGTTCACCCTGGACCTGATGGCACCGTGCGAGTGGTCACCATCAAGACGCCTTCAGGGACTTACACTCGACCTGCAATCAAGGTCTTTCCTCTGCCACTAAACTAAGTGGACTCTTAACTTTTAAGAATTTAGTATAACTTAATAATAAGCTCTTTGTCATGTAACTCATCACCCTTTATATGTTGTGTGTAATTTTTTCATTTTCTCTCTATGTTGAAGTTTATAACTTCAAGGTGGCCGGTATGTTAGGTAATAAGATAATTGTATATAGTTCATATATTCTATAGTTGTAAGCATTGAAGCTTGGTATTTCACATTCTCACGGAAACCAAGAGAGAGAGAGGGTTATCTGTCCTCAGAATAGGCATCACGCCACCCCGTAACTCGAGTTCTTATTGGTGGACTAGAATTACTCTCGCCTGATGCGATGCGAGGCGTCGTTTTCGCCCCAGATCTCACGGCAGTCTCAATGTGCACACACCTCGTTCGCGTGGTCTCTCTCTCGTCTAGACCTCACGTAGACTCTCGACAGCACGGTACTCTCAACGCTTACGCACCTCTCTCGCGTGTTCTCTTTCCCCAATCAACAATTAGTGTGTGTGCTTTAACTTTCAACTTTGTGCTACTCATCCAGACCTTCAAGAACTTCGTTTGTGCGGTACGTGATCGGTCTCCTGGACTTTCGAAGCGTCCGTACTTCCGCGACTACTCTTCAGTGCTCTAGGACTGTGGTCAAGGAAGGTGGACTGGATTACCATAAGTGTCTCCAACTACTCCTGCTGGACAAGTGTGCACCTAAGCTCTGTGGTGAGTTAACTCTTTTTATTCTAGCACCTCCCTATTCACTAGATTCTCACGTCTGCTCCAGAAGAGCAGTGGTCCTCCGTACTTATTAACGTTCTCTACTCACTCTCTCTTTGAACATTTTTGGGATAACTCATTCACTCAACATTTTTGCTCCTCCAAACCGCATCATTCATCCCGCAACACCTATGCAACTCACAGAACGGGATTTACAAAACATATTCACCGCACAAAATTGTCATATTTGTGGAGAGCCTTTTGACGATGATGATGAGGAGGAGGATAGTAAACGAGTCAGAGACCACGATCACTTGACTGGGAAATTTAGAGGAATGGCTCACAACAGATGCAATCTCAATTACCGAAAGCCGAAATTTATTCCAATCTTCATCCACAACTTGAGCGGCTATGACACGCATTTGTTCATCAAAATGTTTGGTCTCAACGATGAAACAATCAAGGTCATACCTAACAACGAGGAGAGGTATATTTCATACACAATTCAAGTGGATGGAGGATTACCACTTAGATTTCTGGACTCGTTGAGATTTATGTCGGGCAGCTTGGACAGCCATGTCAAAAACTTATCAGCATCACAGTTCAGGCACACATCAAAATTCTACTCTGGCGAAAGATTGCAGCTGTTGTTGAAGAAGGGGGTCTACCCTTACGACTTCATGGATAGCATGGAAAAGTATAAACTCACCACACTACCATCGAAAGAAGATTTCTATAACACGTTAAACAAGACTGGAATAAGCGACGAAGACTATCAGCATGCCAACAACGTTTGGAACGCCTTCGACATACACAACATGGAGAAATACACCCTTGTGTACAACCAGTCAGATGTCCTTCTCCTGGCGGACGTGGTTGAGAACTTTAGAGATGACTGCATGGAGACGTACAGGCTCGACCCAGCTTGGTATTATACGGCACCCGGCTTGGCATGGTCCGTGATGCTCAAAACGAGTGGGGTGGAGTTGGAATTAATAACGGACTACAACATGACCCTAATGATTGGTAACGGTATTCGTGGAGGAGTCGCCCAGTGTTCCAACCGCTACGCTCAAGCCAACAACCGCTACATGAAGGATGAAGAATACGACAAAGACAAGCCAACGACCTATCTAACCTACTTAGATGCTAACAACTTCTACGGATGGGCGATGAAACAGCACATGCCTTACAAGAACTTTAAATGGGTTGAGGATCCTGACTCAATAGACGTTACAACTATCCCCGACGATGCAGCAACAGGATATATACTGGAAGTAGATTTGGAATACCCTCAAGACCTCCACGACTCGCACGCTGACCTGCCTCTTGCACCGGAACTCCGTACACCGCCTGGCTCTAAAAACACCAAACTTTTGACCACTCTATATAACAAGGAAAAATATGTCGTCCACTACAGGAACCTGAAGCTATACATATCCCTTGGTATGAAGCTCACCAAGATACAAAAAGCAATTAGTTTCACTCAGAAAGATTGGCTTAAGAGCTACATTGATCTAAACACCAACATGAGGACGAAAGCAAAAAATGATTTTGAAAAAGAGTTTTTCAAGTTGATGAACAACAGCGTATTCGGGAAAACGATGGAAAACATCAGGAACCGAGTAGACATACGACTAGCAACACAAGACCATCAAGTGGACAAGTGGATAGCAAAACCAAATTTTAAGTCGAGAACCATCTTTACAGAAAAAGGGGCCCCC
>JAQJVL010006047.1:0-31367 GCA_035578905.1 Stictocephala bisonia
GGGTATTAAAATCTATAAATGGGGGATCCCCTTTTTAAACTTGGGTTTTGGTTTAAAAGTGGAAATGAATGTCTTGGGTTTCATAAATTTCGGTTTTAAAAATTAATTTTCACTTTTTTTTAAATCCTTTGTTTGATGGTCGATCTTGAACTATATCACTGCCTGGCCTCGATGTACGAGTTGAAGGGCTAACAACACGAATCTG
Organism: Stictocephala bisonia; assembly: GCA_035578905.1. Classification (NCBI taxonomy): domain Eukaryota; kingdom Metazoa; phylum Arthropoda; class Insecta; order Hemiptera; family Membracidae; genus Stictocephala; species Stictocephala bisonia. The sequence goes on from JAQJVL010006047.1 coordinate 206, forward strand.
ATTCTCTTCAGAACTTAAGTTATCCATTGTATTTAACTGAGATCTGTGAAGTTCAGAAGTACTGGATAGAGTGATGCGATACAACCTATTTGAACGTGTTTTTAGATAGTACCGCAGGATGGAAATAGAATGGACCTTGTTTCACAAGAAATGGCTTATAAATGACGGAGTTACACTTCCTTCTGACAATACACATCTTGTACAGGTATGTTAAGCATTATTTACAGCCTACTTAAAGATGTGTTTAGATTATACACAGTAGTTAAAGCCTATTAATGAGTAACATGCCATAGAAACATTAAATATAAATTGATAGTAAGTTGTTTGTTAAAACTGTACATAAATAACCACGATATTAAGGAAAAGCCAAAAATATTGTTGTAGCACAAACAAACGATAAGTCATTTGAAACGGTTTAGTGACTGTATAAACCCACAGGATACAAATAGATTGCAACTGGTTTTACTTTAAGCAGTCTAAAATTTAAAACGTTATTGATGTTTTTAATTGACACGCAATTGTTAAAATCTATTAGTACAACAAAAGCATGGAAGGAATAAATACAAGATGATAGCAAGTTGTTTGGTAAAAATAAGTCTATATATAACTGCGATATTAAAGATGGACGCAACACAAACTGATGGCATTGTCTATACGGTAGCCGGGTATCAGTAGTTTCCAGGTCTGGAGACACCGGACAACCAAAGAGGACTACGAGAAGCCCTGCGACCAAAAGCCAGACTTAGACAAACAATTGAGTTTGAACATAACTGTCTTTTTTAAGGCCACTAATATAAACACGTATTTCTTCTATTTCTCAGTTATTTATTAACCGACTTTCATGAAACGACTTGGAATATGTTTGTTTTAATCATCTATATTAATTATTTCACAATTTGCACCTTACAATAACATCGGAGAATGTCTAGGGACTGTAAGAAAACTCGCGGAGAACAGCGAGCAGAAGATGTCAGCGTTGAGTGTGGTCCGGCTCACCGATGGACTGGTTGTCATCTCGGGGCAATCAGCAGGCTCCAGGCCTGGAGACATCGAACCAAACAGGAGAGGGACTACAAGAAACTCAGCGACCAATGGTTCTTGGAAGGAGGTGGAGTCGCAGAATTCTCCGACGCTGGCTTTGGGGTAAGTCCGAGGTGCAGTTGCAGCATTCTCCAAATCTGACCTCGGAGAAGGAAGCGGCGAAAAAAGGATCTGCACCACGGAGTCTGTCGGTGAGCACGGCCTCGAGTTCATGATTGTAGGCTCTTCCAAGGCCTCATCCGAGATCACACCCCTCAAGGCGTTCTCCAGGATAGATGTCTTCCTCGGCGCTGAAGCCTTGGCAGACATGGTGGATTTTCCGCTCCAAGGGTCTATATTTCTCAAGTTCGAAGACAGATGCAGTGTAGGAGCAGAAGATGTGATGTTACAGTGAGATACTTGCTCCATCTAAAATGACCTTTTTCAAGGCCACCAGTATGTTAATATTGGTTATATGTGACACATGCTAAGTCTAAATAACCTTTTCAACGGCACCAGCAATATTTGGTAGTATTCACATTTATATTGCATCTAAAGTGTTTATACCGATGAAAATAATTTGTTACCTCTTTGGTTCCTTCTTGATTCTTGGTTCGCTCGAGTTGCTGGAATGATCTGGTGTAGAAGGCATTTCTTTACTGTTTCCAAATCCTGCTCATTCTCTACTCCGTTCTTTGTAAGCAGTTGTAGGTGTGCGTATTGGAGATCAATTAATGATAACACATCTAATCGTGCTTAGGTTTGTTAAACTCATCTTGCTTCTGATTGGTCTATCTCTATCACCCAATCAGTAGTAGGCCACGCCCAGATCTCGCTGACAAAAAGAGCGAGGATCTCACTGTAACATCACATCTGCTGCTCCGGCCGAGGTACGCACATCTTCTGCTCCTCCTATACTGCACCTGTCTTCAAACTTGGGAGAGATTGATCCTTGGACAAGAAAATCCACCATGCCTGCCACGGTTACAGCGCCGAGGAAGACATCTATCCTGGAGGTGGCCTTGAGGGGTGTGATTTTGGATGTGGCCTTGGAAGAGCCTACGATCATGGAATCGAGGCTGTACTCACCGACGGACTCCGTGGTGCCGATCCCTATCTCGTAACTTCCTTCTCCGAGGCCAGCGTTTGAGAAGGCTGCAACTGCGCCTCCGACTTGGCCCAAGCCAGCGTCGGAAAAGTCTGAGACTTCACCTCCTTCCAATGAATCCTCCCAAAAACCCCTGCAGTTTAGAAATCTGCACAAACTATGCAACCTCTCTTGCTTCTCTTAAAAAAGGGGAAAGCTGTGGCAGACTGAGTGTTGACTTCAAGGTTGTGTGAACACAACATTTGCCGAAACAAGCTCCTTCTGTCACAGTTCCATCTTCTTCTTCATCTTCCTGGTCTTGCATACCTGCTAAGAAGTTGCGGATAAATCGCCTTAGGATGAATAAACGGTACTTCTTTGAGCGGTTACGAAATGAAAGCAAGGTGATTGTAAGTTGTGGTGAATCTCGCTAAATCTTAAAATTACCGTGGGGAGTAATCCATCCCTCCCTACTACCCAAGAGGCACTATCTCATTTCCACCAAGTCCGGAGTTGTTGAATGGAAAAAGGCCCTAATGTGTGTACCCTCGTAGATGACTTCGCTTCAACCGGCCTTTTTCAAGGCCACCAAAATCATTCGTTACTCCACATACTGCGGCCAACTCAAAACAGTCTTTTCAAAGACCATCAGCAATTTAATTCTTTTTACCAACACAACTTGATAAGCAAAATACAAGTGATCCCCACTCTTTGAAGGTAGGGGAGAGTGGGGTCAATTGTTACAGTTTTCATTTAATAAATTTTATAAGCGCCAGCTTTAGGCGGAAATTATTTAAATGTTGTATGCATGAACATTAAATATCAATTAATGTTACACATATTTTTAAGTACCAAAATTATAACTCTAAACCTGATTTATATAGTTTATTAAATTATATGTACATTGTTTCAATTGACTCTAAGTGTGGGGAAAATGTAACATTTCTTTAAATATGAAGGCTAACTATGTACAATTGGCAGGGGAAGTTGAAAAAGCAGTTTGGTCTGAAAATACATTTATTTTAGCAATATATTTAGAAATATGTGATAAAATAAAAAAATTAAACACTACTCAGATTCACAGTTATATATATATATATATAACAATTATATATATAACAATTATATATATATAACAATTATATATATATATATATATATATATATATATATATATATATATATATAAAACAAATCTCGTTTGGTGCAACTATCATGTGCCCACTTCTTACAACTCGTACACTGTATCCACTTTTCATTTGGTTTGCTTTTTGAATAAAGTTCAAGGCAAATAAGACAAAAACAGTCGTCATCGTCGTCACTACTAGATCCTGAACTTTTTTCTTGTTGATTTTTTTTGTTTTCTTTTTGTCGTGTTCTTTTTCGTAAAAAAGTTTTTCTTTTTTGTATCTTTAATTTTTTTCTTCATTCTATTTTCATGTTCCAACTGCTGTTTAACAGGAGTGCTGGTCCATATAGAGCTCTTTTTTGTTCTCCTGTTTGCTTTTGTCATCTTAGGCTTGGCATGTGGAAGTGGTCGGATGTAATCAGGAGAAACTACAGAAGTAGAAGATGTTGAAGTTTGTGGTGATCTAGGTTTTAAAGTTTTTCCACCATTAAAAAATTGTCGTATCTCATCAAGTGGCATCTCGATGTCTTCATTAGGTTGTGCTAGACATTCTGTAGCGTTGGTAGAAGTTGCAGGTTTCAGGATGTCTTCATTGGGTTGTGCTAGACCAAGGGTCATCAACTAATTTTGGGTGGGGTACAGACATATTTAAAAATAAGTTTGGGGGGTCCAGGAAAAACTAGGTGAAACTTCGTTATACGCCTTCATCGAGTGAATCAAACTAATGCACAAATCAATACTATTAATTATTGAATGTATAAGTTTGGGTTTCGAATATCATATATAAATAATATTAATGTTCATAGAAGAGTAACAACTTAAATTCAAACGGCGAAAAAATATTCAAAACAATGTAATATTTGATTTCAAAAATTAATTAAAAGCCTAACCTAAGTAAGTTGGCTTAGCAAGATCTAATGAGGGCCCGCTGTAATACGACAGTTTTTCTAATACAAGTAAAATATACTAGTGGATCTATATTTATAATATAGATTTGTGCGTTTCACTTGACTTACTCGAAGGAGGCATATCACGACGATGTGCCAAAAGCACTTCTATGGTTTGTTAACTTATTTGAATTTTCATTCACAATGTAAAATACTACAAATAGGTATACGTTTTTATTAAAAAATCAATGGGAAAAATTACACTTGTGGTTTGAGCCAGTTTTTTAAGGTTCACGCTGTCAACAGCTAATGCGAAGAGTGTCCTCAAGATGAGCGTCTGTCAATCTTGAGTGATACTGTTCTTCAAGAAATTCATTTTTGAAAACGAAGTTTCACAAAGATATGTGTAGCCAAACATAGTAGCAAGGTAAATAACCAATTTCTTGCAGTTTTCATATTTCTCTGGGACATGTTTAAGCCAAAATTCTTGGGTGGATGCAGTTTTATACATTTGCAACAAAATGTCTTCCTGCAAAGTCTATAATCTCCATTTAAAGCAAGGGCTTTGAAATTGGGAACAAATTCGCAGCTACATCACTCCATTCTCCTGATGGAGGAACTGCAAAAGGTGCATTTAAGAATGCCGACATCTTCTCTACCTCTGCAAAGTCTGCAAATCTTCCTGCAAATTCATTTTTAATATCTTCAATGAAATTTAAAAATACTGTGACGTCTATTTCTGATTCAGAACTATTCTTATAATCAAGAGTTGTTGGAAAGTGAATTAGTTTTTGACTTGCAATGTCTTTTTCAAAAATATTGAGCTTGCGACGGAACGAAGACACAATTTGTATCAGATCACATATCAATTTCTCATTTCCTTGTAGTTCGGTATTGAGCACATTTAAGTGTTGCAAAATGTCTTTCAGGAAAGCCACATTCAACATACATTTTTCGTTTGCCAGGAACTCCAGATGCTTTATTTCTTCTTGGGTATTCCAGTTTTCTAAGAAAGTAGTAATTTCTCGTTTTATTTGCCAAAAACATTCCATCACTTGACCTTTACTTATCCAACGAACATTGTTGTGTTGAAGTAAGTCAGAATGCATTGAATTACATTCAGATAGAAAAACTTTGAACTGTCTGTGCTGAAGAGCAGAACGACTCCTCATAAAATTAATCAATTTGATCAAGTTGTGCATTGCCTCTTTCAGAGTGTCACTAAGTTTCCCACATAGGGATGCCTGGTGAATTATGCATTGGTAAGATAGTATCCCTACATTCTTTTCTTTGATTCGCTTTACAATCCCACTTTCTTTTCCTACCATAGCTGGAGCACCATAAGTTGACAGACACCATTTTTTCGTAACTAATGTTTGATTTTGTCATGAAGTCATCAAAAGCCTGGAATAAATCTTCTCCACGAGTTTGGCCTTTAAATGGCAAGACTGCAAGCAATTCTTCAATAAATATTTTATTTTCAATATCATAAAATCTCACAAAAAAAGACATTTGTTCGTCGTCAACAATATCACATGATTTATCAAGTCCTATGGCGTAGCAAGGCGCCTTTTAGAGAAGTTCTATCAAACTCCTTTTATTGTCTGCAGCCAATATTTCTGTTCTTCTTGTATTGTTTTTTTGCCGACAATCGAATACCTTGAATTGTGGCAACAACATCCTTTTTATCTTCAAAAAGTGCTTCGACCACACCTAGCATAGTTACATTCTTTAACTATCTCAGAGTTAGTTACTGGTATGATTCTAATTCAGAGTTCTTTGAATATAATGGTCAAACATATTTCGTATAACTAACTCCTAATAAAACTCCAAAACGATAACTTTTTGTTTTCAAGAATCCAATAACATCTGTGCTTTTTTGACATTATCATGGACTCGAAATTAATTTTCGTAATTCTCGTGTATTCTCAATAATACTCGTAAAACAACTAAAAAATATATGTTAAAATTGATTTTTTGAGTTGAGATACTGGTCTTTGCTGAATGTCCATAGAAATGTCTAAAATATATCCAACATGTGCTTTGGTTGGAAGCGTAGCAGGCGTCAATTAGTTTATAGGTTTAATCGGTTTTGTTTTGAAGTATCAGATCGGATATTGTTGTTTTTTTTCAATCTCACTTAGGTTATTTTTAACTTTACTGTTCATGATTAATGCGATTTGCATCAAAAGGTAGTCATGTGGCGAACTAGAGTCACCTACAGTTTGTAAGGCGGGTGGTGATTGGCTGACGCACGTCACGTGGACATCCCAGGATTCTTTTCGAATCTGTTAGTTCTTCGATTACGCATTGAGTGGCGTCGTTTTAGTTGTTAACATTTAATGGCGAAATATTATAAACGAAAAATGGCTCATCTGATGAGTCATCAAACAAAGATCGTCCCTCACTAGTGTCCATATTTGTAGTTAATTGTGTAGTTCTAGTGCTTGTAGTTACTTCTGTAGTCTGTCGATGGGTACTAGTAGTTCGGTCATGTTTATCACGTAAATTGAAAGTTTTTTGAGACATTTTGTTGTTATTTGATGTTTTACTTAAATGATAAATCAAGGCTTTTAAATAGTATTATAATTATAATAGATGATGACAAAATTATGAATTTTTAATTATGCTTAGGCCTAAATTATGGGTCAAGTTTTGGAAGCTATTTATTACTAGGACTCCATACGCTTTCCAAAGCCAGTAAGTTGGGCGTCTAGTTGCAAACTTTTGAATGGAACTTATTTGGGGGGTAAATGTAACTCAAAAATCTAATATTAAATCAGAAATACTCATAAGTTGAGATACGAAATAAATTATATGTTTAATCAGTAAATATGGTTAACATATGTTCGAGTTGAAGTACATAAATTAATAAAATAGTCCTCATGGCCTTCTAGGCTTAAAATAAATTATATAGTTCAGGTGTTGTTTGGGCTAAAATAGCATAATTAGTAGAGCATTGAGACAAATGTGAGGGGAGAGGGGAATTCGTGCTGACTTCAAAAATACTTATGGAGTTCGGAAATGTTAATGAATGAGTATATTTTAATTTCAATTATATTCTTTTAAATGTCCAAACTGAACGTTTTAAAAAAGGTAAATGATAATGTTAACTGATCAACATTTATGAATTCTAAATGAGATTTCTTCTTTCTTCTAAACTGCAGCTAAGTTATTAATGTGCAAGTAGAACAATCAGATTGATCTCACCCAGTTGTAAAGCTGGCTTCACCACTCTTCTTTTAATAAAACTATTTTAATGGGGATAGAGGTTTGTGGACTTATTATATTTAAAGAGCTCTGTTAGGAGGTCAGAGACACTTTGTGAGTAGGGATAGTCACATTTATTAAAATAAAATGTTCAGAGAAAATTGTTTTAGTTCATCTTCAAAACTCCAGCTGTTTTTTAAATACAAATATTTCTTGAAGCACATTATTACACATTTTACTAACACATCTGTTTGTAGAATGTTTACACTGGACACTTTTTTTTAATAGAGTGAAAACTAAATAACTTCCAACTATTAACTAAAGTGAGGCTATAATAAAATTATATGATCTTAAATGATATTAAACTTAATATGATGTAATAATTTACTTAGTTTTAAATTATTAAAATAAATATTTGATAACATTTTCAGGTGATGATTTTTGACATTTTTAGGACATAATTATTTTACAACAATATTGAATATGAATATGATTCCTGAATCATATTCATATTGCAGATCATGAAATTTAGAGAATATTTGGTTGATGTTGTTTTTACCAATAACTCCAAGTCAACTTTATGCAACTGAAAAACAAAATAAATAGCTTAAGACTGGCGTATTGCAATAAAGTAAGAATTATTTTTGAAGTAAGCCTAATTACTATACGGGAATCAAGTTAACAGAAGACAGTAAAGCCTGCTTTGTTTTCAATTAGTTATTACTTAAATACTATTACAGTACAAGTAAACGTCACACAACACAAATTTATTACAATATAAGCACAAAATGCACAAATATACTACAATACAAGCACAAAATGCACAAATATTATGGTGATCGATTTCGGTGAACCACGCTCACCTTCCTCAGACCAGAGGGATTCACAAAAGAATGGAAAACGGTGTTCAACAACTCAATTTATAGGCCTATGATCACGTGACCCCATGGGCTGTAATCGTCAAAATGGCGGCTGCTGTGATATTATTGGATAATTCATATTATCTGTTACTTCTCTTCTTTTATTCGCTGAAAATACATTATTAAAAACTATTTCGGAATCAAAATTAACCTGTTCATTCATTAATTTATCACGATCCTTACATTTTTCTTTAAAAATAAATAACTCTTCCCAAGCATTCATGTTACGACCCTTCTTACAAAATTTTAGAATATCTACATTTTCATCTATTTTATTCAAACTGTGGGTACAATTCAGAAGGTGTTTAGCTACATTAGATCTTTCAGGTTTATTATTTTTAAAAGCAGATACATGGTTTTTATATCTTTTGCTAAAATTTACAGTCTGACCTATGTAAAACATATTACAATCATTACAGTTAATCCTATATATTCCTGAATTATTAAATTTATCTTCACTTTCAATATTCGGGTGTAAAATGTTAGACATAGTATTACAAGTCTTAAAAGCTACTGATAAATTGAATTTCTTAAATCTATTACCAACTCTTTGTGTAAACGGCCCATTGTAATGGATGGATACATACTTCTTTTGTTCTTTATCGGATTTTTCTTTTTTAAGTGTTGTTCGTCTATCGTCTCGAATTTTGTTTTCTATTTTCTTTTTTATTCTACTTCCAATTTCATCAATCATTGATGCTTTGTATCCATTTGCAATAGCTATTGATTTTATTAAATTTATTTCCTGTTTTCTATCTGCAACACTTAATTGAATACGCCCTATATAACATACTTCTGAAGCTAGCTGTTTTGTGAGACGGGGGATGGACAGAACTGTTATTTATGGTACAATTGGTTTGAGTAGGTTTCCTGAAAATTCTATATGAAAGTTTGTTATGATCACAAATTATTTTTAGATCCAAAAAGTTAATTTCATTCATAGATTCAAATTCACTGGTATAACTAAGCTTCTGGTGGTGACAATTAAGTATATTTAACATATTATCTAAGTCATTACATGATTTCTCGTTAAACAAAACCAGAATATCATCGACATAACGGGTGTAAAATATGATATCATGTTCCTTTTTTAATTTATCTAAAATGGAGTCTTCATGATACTGTAAATAAACTTCTGATAAAATGGCTGACAGTGGACTACCCATAGCTAAACCATCGTTTTGTAAGTAAAATTTGTTATTGAAACGGAAGTAATTTTGTTTCAAGATAGTTTTGAGCAACTTTACAATTTGATTTACATACATTTTTTCATATTGTTGTTCTACAAGTTTCTCCTTAACTAAGTTAATCACTTCATTAACTGGAATATTAGTGTATAGATTACATATGTCAAATGAGGCTAACCTAGTCTTATTACACAATTTTACATGACTGACCTTATCAACAAAATCAATACTGTTCTTAATGGTATATTTATTTTCAAGGTTCAAAGCAGAAGTCAAAATATTGGACAATATCTTCGATACGTTGTAAGTAGGCGCAGATTTGAAATTTACCAGGGGCCTAATAGGTACATTAGGTTTGTGAATTTTCGGAATACCATTCATTGTGGGTGCCTTAGGATTATTCATAAAAGCTCTAAAACGAACATTATCAGTAATAACTTTTGTACAAGATTTTACAACTTTATTAATTTCATCCTGATATTTATTCGTAGGATCACCTTTTAGTTCTTGAAATTTATTTTTCTTGATAAAATCTTCAGCTTTAGTAATATAATCTTCTTTTTTCAGAATTACAATTGCGTTGCTCTTATACGCTTTAACTGCGACTAGATCTTCATTCTGTAATTTCTGTTTTACATCTAAACAAACTTTATAATCTAAAACCTGTTTCAAATTATTAGTTTGGACCTGCATTTTTTTACATATTTTACTTACATCATATCTAATTTCGTTTCTGTTACAATCTTTCAACTGAGATACATTACATTCAATGTCTGTGGCTAAAATATCGATTTTGTTGATAAGGTCAGTCATGTAAAATTGTGTAATAAGACTAGGTTAGCCTCATTTGACATATGTAATCTATACACTAATATTCCAGTTAATGAAGTGATTAACTTAGTTAAGGAGAAACTTGTAGAACAACAATATGAAAAAATGTATGTAAATCAAATTGTAAAGTTGCTCAAAACTATCTTGAAACAAAATTACTTCCGTTTCAATAACAAATTTTACTTACAAAACGATGGTTTAGCTATGGGTAGTCCACTGTCAGCCATTTTATCAGAAGTTTATTTACAGTATCATGAAGACTCCATTTTAGATAAATTAAAAAAGGAACATGATATCATATTTTACACCCGTTATGTCGATGATATTCTGGTTTTGTTTAACGAGAAATCATGTAATGACTTAGATAATATGTTAAATATACTTAATTGTCACCACCAGAAGCTTAGTTATACCAGTGAATTTGAATCTATGAATGAAATTAACTTTTTGGATCTAAAAATAATTTGTGATCATAACAAACTTTCATATAGAATTTTCAGGAAACCTACTCAAACCAATTGTACCATAAATAACAGTTCTGTCCATCCCCCGTCTCACAAAACAGCTAGCTTCAGAAGTATGTTATATAGGGCGTATTGAATTAAGTGTTGCAGATAGAAAACAGGAAATAAATTTAATAAAATCAATAGCTATTGCAAATGGATACAAAGCATCAATGATTGATGAAATTGGAAGTAGAATAAAAAAGAAAATAGAAAACAAAATTCGAGACGATAGACGAACAACACTTAAAAAAGAAAAATCCGATAAAGAACAAAAGAAGTATGTATCCATCCATTACAATGGGCCGTTTACACAAAGAGTTGGTAATAGATTTAAGAAATTCAATTTATCAGTAGCTTTTAAGACTTGTAATACTATGTCTAACATTTTACACCCGAATATTGAAAGTGAAGATAAATTTAATAATTCAGGAATATATAGGATTAACTGTAATGATTGTAATATGTTTTACATAGGTCAGACTGTAAATTTTAGCAAAAGATATAAAAACCATGTATCTGCTTTTAAAAATAATAAACCTGAAAGATCTAATGTAGCTAAACACCTTCTGAATTGTACCCACAGTTTGAATAAAATAGATGAAAATGTAGATATTCTAAAATTTTGTAAGAAGGGTCGTAACATGAATGCTTGGGAAGAGTTATTTATTTTTAAAGAAAAATGTAAGGATCGTGATAAATTAAGAATGAACAGGTTAATTTTGATTCCGAAATAGTTTTTAATAATGTATTTTCAGCGAATAAAAGAAGAGAAGTAACAGACAATATGAATTATCCAATAATATCACAGCAGCCGCCATTTTGACGATTCCAGCCAATGGGGTCACGTGATCATAGGCCTATAAATTGAGTTGTTGAACACCGTTTTCCATTCTTTTGTGAATCCCTCTGGTCTGAGGAAGGTGAGCGTGGTTCACCGAAATCTATCACCATAATATTTGTGCATTTTGTGCTTGTATTGTAGTATATTTGTGCATTTTGTGCTTATATTGTAATAAATTTGTGTTGTGTGACGTTTACTTGTACTGTATATGTACCTACACGTATTATGCTAATTAAAAAACTATTAAATACTATTGTAAACCACATCTCATAAAAAAGAGTATTTTTTGATCTGTTATGTGTCAAGTTATAATGTCTAAATACCAATCTACAAAATACTTCTTTTGTCAATAAAGAATATAATAATTTACTTAACATGTTTAATTTCTATTGTCTTCTGTTTGGCTTGTACATACAATAGTTAAAAATAACAAACTCAAAAATTAGATACAATAAGATTTATTAAATGAACATTTGCTATAAATGGTATTTGCAGAAACAATGATATTTTTAGTATGAGAACAAACTTAAAACTTCGGCAATGATAGAGTGAGACTACCTATAATAGGTCATGGCTGCTTGTGATAAGATAAATTATTTAGATAAAGAAGGTATTCTTGTCAATAATTGTGAAAAGCGAGTAGAGAATGGCAAATATATTATCAATGTTTTTAGTATGTGATAATATAGGTTTGATGACGCTGATCTCACCCAGTGATTCCTCCAAAGTAATATACCATATGTTTTAGTTTAACACTAGTCAATTCCTTTAACACTAGACTGGCTTTTCATTGGTAAAAATATTTGCTATTGAAAACATTTTTGGAAAATGATTGTAAATTAATTTTGAGTCATGTTATAATAAATGTATTAGAATTAAAATTAGAGTTTTTGATTAGTGATTGAAATGAATAATTTTACTACAATACTAATTATTATTAACTAATTATGGTACATATGAGTTATTCTATGAAGAGATTTCATTTTTTATTAAATTTATTATTTATATCCACATTTATAAAGTTATATAAATCTATAAATGATTGTTTATATCCACATAAGGTATATTTATTATTTTATTTGAAACAAGTTGAAATTCCATAAAGTCAATTGGTTTGTTGAAACTGGAACCACAATAGTGAGGGTACACTTTTTAAAGTGGTAATTGTTATAATAGTGTCAATATTATGAGATCACTTATTAAAAAAGATTAAAAGACAAATGCTCGTATACTGCTCTAATCTAATCAAGTCATGGAAACAAGTTAATCTTAGTTTAAATTTCTTAGGGAAAAAATTTATTTCAGCCGCAATTCCGTAAGTTCTCTGTTTAATATAATATTCAAAGCAGTCAAAGAATTTACTTTCCTCTCTTATTCATTGCACTTACATGATTGACAGACCAGGTGTGGTGAGCAATATTTGATTCTGTGGGACTGTAACTTTGGATAAAATATCGAAACATATATTCAAAAATATAATATAAATTTGTGTTTTATTTTATTGCAACTTGAAAATAATAATCCGATTTTTTTTCAGTTTTACAACTTTAATAGTGGTTTAAATGAAACATTTTTACTAATTCCACAGTTTTTAATTTTTGATTAATGCATTTTCGCCAGTTACGGCATCTTCAGATCATAACAACCAAATTGTACAAAAATATAAAACATATGTTAAAAAATATACAATTTGTAAATATTAAATAACATTGATGGATAAGTAGTTAAAATTTAAAAACACGGTTTTGAATTATTTAAGTTGTTTTCTAGTTCATTTCTAATTTACAGGTAAAAATATATTATTAAAATTAACAGATGGTTGAGAAATACAGTCATCTTTATTTAATGCCATGAACGCACTTTCAATTTTATTTCTCTTTTTCCAAGATTTTTCTTTATATATAATAGACGATTCTTCAAATTTTATATTATGCTTTTTATCAATAGCATGTTCAACTAATTTTGATTGTTCAGTATTTTCAGTTTTAAAATTATATATATGTTCCTTTATTCTTGTTTTAACAGGTCTTGATGTTTGGCCGAAATATGTTTTTATTGCATTCACAATTAATTTGGTATATAACATTTTTTGTTGATTGATTTTCATTTTTTGGTTTTAATTTAGATAAATTTACTACGAAGGCTTCCTGATTATGTAAAACTTGTTCAAATAATAAATTTAGAATTAACTTTTTGAATTTTCTCTGAAAGGTTTTTAACATAGGGTATGACTACAGTTGTTACAGGTTTGTTTTCATTGTCTTGACGATTGCATGCTTTTTTAGGTTTATTTCCTCTCATTAATTTTTGAATAAGTGTATTGGGATAGTTGTTCATCTTTAGAAAATGGCACATTTCTTCTTTTTTGTAATTTTTATTTTCATTTGAAGAAGAAATAAGTTAAATTTTTTGGAATAAACTTCTAGTAAGTCCAATTTTAACATGTTCAGGATGGTTAGAAAAATAATTTAAATACTGTCCACTAAATGTTTTTTTATGATATAAAGAGGTTTCAAGAGTATTGTCTTCTGTTTTGGATATTAATATATCTAAAAACGGAAGTTTTCCTTCTTCTTCTTTTTCCATGGTAAATGTTATCGGTCGTATTTCATTAATAAAATTTAAAAATTTAATATGAATATCATCTTGGTTTTCCCAAATACAAAATATATCGTCAACATAACGAAGCCATATTTTCGGTTTGATAGTCCATTTATTGAATGTTAATTCTTCAAAAAAATCCATAAAAATGTTACTTATAATTGAATGAAGGACTCCTCCCATCGGTAAACGAGAAACTTGTTTATAAAATTGTTGGTTATTTTGGAAGTAGTTATTATATACACAGACTTCTAGTAAATTTAAAATGTTATAAATAGATAGATTGGTTCTTGAACTTAAATTTTCATCTTTCTCTAGTTTTGATTGTATTATGTTTAATGCTTCAGCTACAGGTACTTTTGTAAAAAGGCTACACACATCATAGCTAACCATAATGTCTGAATGTTTTACTGTCAAGCACTTTATTTTTTCTAAAAAATCAAAAGAGTTTTTAACTTTAAAATTAAGAAGATGTGTTTCTCTCGATTCACAGATCTTGTATATTAAGAAAAGACCTTCTCCCGAACAGTTGAAAAATTCGAGATACTTATCCCCCATCTCTTCACTCATGCTTAGGTAAGAAGTGTAAACTTGTACTAGCAATCCAAGAGGGAGATTTGCCCTTTGGGTTTGTCGGCTTGTAGTAATCATCAAAATGTCAGCATAGAGTCGTAAGGCCAGGGACACTTCTGATGACGACTTTTCTCGTTTAGTAACATTGATGAAGTCATCTATGTGCGGGCAGTGGGCCATCATCTTTTTAGTTGCTGCCTCCCACTTCTTTCTGTATTTGCCTGTTGTGTTTATCATGGTCAATGCAGCTGTAAGGGGGCCCACAGACATAGCCGTCGATGATTTTCTTTCTGGTGGGTAAGTGATACCCTCTAATAAGATCCCGTGCCCTGCGTCTAAACCATATTTGTCTATCATCACGTATTTCACTGAGCCGTCTTCTTTCTTACCTACGGGCATTTTGGTATGTCCAATTCTTAATTCTTGGATTCTATAGCCACAGCAACTCACCGTATTTAAATAAGGCCCTATTGTGCCAATCCAATTTTTGTCTTCATCCAAATCTTTCTTATAGACTAGGCCTAGTGAAGCCACATTCTTTTCCCATAAGTTAAAGACCACTTCTCTTTTTATAGAGTAATCCTTTCCGAGCCAGGTGAAGGCGAAGTCTGTGCTTGCTGATTTCTTCTTCACATTCGTCTCAAGGTCTTTATTGTTACATTCTGATCTCTTTATATTATGAACTGTAAAGAGAGCACTGGTTGCGGAATGGGAATAATTTTAACTTTTTACTTCTATTCCTGGGCACGTCTCTTTGGCAATCTTAGCTAAATCTATGTAGGAATATATAAGAAGCTTCAGACACTTCAGTTTGAGATCCTTTGACAATTTCATTTTGTTTCCTTTAGGACCGGCAATTTCTTATTTTGTGTCCGGATCCACAATTACATCCCTTACATCTTTCGTCTTTAATCTTTTTGGAGGATTTTCTGTCGTATCCATCTTTTCCCCCTATCTCCTACTTGTTCCAGCGTTATCCTTTGGGTCAGACATCTTATGCGTTTTTTGCTAAGAGCCGGTTCCTACTCAAATACTAAAAAACTAAAATCAAAACAACGTCTCTCAGGTCAACATATTTGGTTTAATAACCAATGCCGTAAGTACAACATATTTCCTAATTATATCCAAATCAAAACTAAATCAAAATCTAAATCTTCTAAATTTGCTTTAACTTCAGCTAAACGTATTTGGTTACGAAGTCCTTGAACATTCGAAAAAACCAAAACCTAATTTACCAACAAAAGAATTGTTGGCTCTTAAAACACTACAAAGTGATGAATCAATAGTTATTCTCCCAACTGATAAAGGCAAAATAACCGTAGTACTAGATAAAACTGAATATATCAATAAAATCAATGAATTAGTCTCTACTGATGAATATGAATTATTAAAAAAAGATCCTACTAAAAAAATCGAACTACTAGTAAAAAATTCGCTTAGAAATGATGAACACAAGATTAGTAAAACAAATCATGCCAAATTAAATCCAAATTTCTCTAAACCACCCCATATTTATGGTCTTCCTAAATTACATAAGGAAGGAATTCCCCTAAGACCAATTGTAAGCTCTATTGACTGCCCCACTTATCAACTTTCTAAATTTCTCCTCCCGATTTTAACTCCTTTATTTGCAAATTCTTTTTCATACGTTAAAAACTCTTTTGATTTTTTAGAAAAAATAAAGTGCTTGACAGTAAAACATTCAGACATTATGGTTAGCTATGATGTGTGTAGCCTTTTTACAAAAGTACCTGTAGCTGAAGCATTAAACATAATACAATCAAAACTAGATCGCGTATCCACAGCTTGTTCATCTTGTAGTCCATTCGGTTGTTCATGTAGTACCGGTTGTCCAATTTGTACTGGTTGTTCATCTGGTATTATATTTTGTTGACCAAGATACTGAATTCCTTCCAGAAAGTTATCTTCAATTTCATCACATGCCAATGCCAACTTTTTTGTGTTAACTGGTTTATGCTGCTTCATCTTCTTTCTGTAAATCAGACCATGTTTATTAAAACATTCTTGCTCAGTTTCGATCTATCAATCCTGAAAGATAAACATTAATTTGTAAGGATCTTATAGCACTTTATTTTAACTACTTTAAAAGCGCATTTAAGTTGTAAAACATGGACACTTTTTTATTTTTAAAAGCCTTATTGAAACACTCTCAAATACATAACATCGACCTACTTTAAATTATATTTTCAATATTAATTTAATAATAATGATAATTATTAATAATATTAATAATTATCGTAAACTTGTTAATAATATTAATACTGCTTTTATCATAGCCACAATTTTATAAAGTACTAGGGATATTGTTGAATAATCCATGTTTTGCTTGCGTATTAGCTAGCCATGATTCCCGCAATGATAACTGAAAACCAATTATGTAGGTACCAATTTAACTGTTTTTCTTCATTAGTACTAATTTTTGTATTTTCCCTATTTTATTTATTTATTTATTGCTTTTACGACCCTATTGGATCACTTTAGTTCAAAACTTGTAGTCGTCCTTAGCTGTTTCATTTGTTTGGCTGTCTCTTCTTTCTTTTTAGCCCATATTTTTTTTAGCCGTTCCGATCTTCGTCTTCTTTCCTCCTCTGAATATACCACATTTCGTCTTGGTCTTGGTTTGTGCGTGAGTGTTATTGTGTTTGTTTTTACCCATTCGCTGTATTTCTGTGATTTTGTTACGAGATCCTCCTTCAA
This sequence comes from Stictocephala bisonia, assembly GCA_035578905.1. Lineage (NCBI taxonomy): Eukaryota > Metazoa > Arthropoda > Insecta > Hemiptera > Membracidae > Stictocephala > Stictocephala bisonia. The sequence goes on from JAQJVL010006047.1 coordinate 17,716, forward strand.
GATTCCTAGTTCTTCCATGTCCTTCTGCACTTCTCTCACCCAGTTTGACTTGATTTTTTTATTCCAGTAAAAGTCGATCAGTCGTTTAGCTAGTCTAGTGTCTTCCGTTCTCAATATGTGTCCCAGGAATGATATCCTTTTCCTTCTGAAGAATTCTGTTAGTGGAGTGATTGTTTTATAGACGGTTTCGTTTGGGATTATTCTCCATTGACCTTCCACTAGGTTCTTCTTGTTTATACACTTTCTTATTATCCTTCTTTCTAATTTTTCTATTGCTTCTATCTCTCCTATTTTGTAAGGTCCGGAGATTGTCTCGCATGCGTATTGTATTTCCGGGAGAATTACCGTTTGGTAATGTCTGATTTTGGTTTTTGTTGATAAGCATCTCTTATTGTATATGTTTTGAGTTGTGAATAGAGACTTCTTCAGTTTGTCAGTTCTTTCTTTCCAGTTGATTTTCTCGTTATTGTTGTGTGTTATTGTTTCCCCCAGATACTTGAATTTTTTCACCAGTTCTACTTTAGTGTTAAAAATTGATATGTGATCAACGCAGAGAGGATCCCTGACCATGATTTTGGTCTTTTCGAATGAGATTTTTAGTCCAATTTTCCCAGCTATCTCTTCTAGTGTCTCAATTTGCGTTCTTGCCTCTTTTATGCTGTTTGCTAATAAAGCCAAGTCGTCCGCAAAACCTAAACAGTTCACTTTGATTTTCGTTCCTACTTTTATTAGTTCTGGGTTAATCTTCCTCCATTCTCTCATCAGATATTCCAGTGCGCAGTTAAATAAAATTGGGGACAACCCGTCCCCCTGTCTTAATCCTGTTTTAATTTCGAACGCGTCTGAGGTTGCTCCTCTGAATTTGACTTTAGATGTTGTGTTCTCCAGTGTAAGCCCAATCATTTTGATCAGTTTGGGGTGTAAGCCTAAATTTCTCAGTATCTTCTTCAAAGATTCTCTATGTATGCTGTCGTAGGCTTTTTGGAAATCGATGAAAGAGATCACTAGTTGTTTGTTTCTCGACTTGTAGTAGTCGATGATTAGTTTTAGGTTTAATATTTGTTCTGGGCAGCTTCTTCCCGGTCTAAATCCCGCCTGATATTCTCCCAGTTCTTTTTCTAGTTGGTCTCTGACCCTGTTATAAATTATTTTGGAGAGAATCTTGTACGTACAGTCCAGTAGGGAGATCCCTCTATAATTGCCTGGGTCGGTCTTACTCCCTTTTTTGTGGATGGGACATATTATTGCTGTTGTCCATCTTGTCGGTAATTTCTCCTCTTTCCAGATCTTTTGAATGTTCTTGTGGAGGCTGGTAACTGCGTTTTCTCCGGCGTACTTCCAGAGCTCTGCTGTCAGTTGGTCTTCTCCGCTAGCTTTGTTGTTTTTTAATTGTTTAATTGCTATTTCTACTTCTGATTTTGATGGTGCTTGTACGTTCTCTTCCGGTGTCCTGATTTCTGTGTTAGTATTTATGTCGAGTATATTGATCGGGTCTTCGCAGTTCAAAAGATTTCGGAAGCTTTCCGCCATAATGTTGGCATTTTCTTCATCGTTGTGTGCCGTTACTCCTTCTTTGTTTTTGAGCATGAGGGTTGGTGGTGTAAAGGTTTTGGTTTTTTCCCTAAATGTTCTATAGTATTGCCGTGAGTTGTTTTTGGCAAAGCTATCTTCTATTTGGTCCAGCAGTCCGTGATGATACTTTCTTTTGCTATTTCTTAACGTTTTTTGAGTTAGTTTCCGTTGTTGGGTCAGCATTGCAAAATTTTCGTCAGTTTTGTTATTTTGGAATTTCTTCCACGCTTCATGTCTCTTGTCGACTGCCTCCTCACACACTCTGTCCCACCACTGGTGTTTTTTTCTCTTTTCGGGTTGTGCTATTTCTGCGGCTATTGTTTTCAACTTCTCTGTCAGTACTTCCAGTTCCGTGTCTGATTGGACTGTGTTTGTTTTCATTGTGTATTGTGTGTTGTTTTGTATTTTTGCTTGGTCGTAGGTTCGTCTCAACCGGTTGGCTCTTTTTTCCCTATTTATATTATAGACTTCTTTTAATATATACTTTTACCAATTCTTGCCAATTCAGGGTAGGCCTAATGCAATTTGTGCCAAATTTATGTATAATGAACGCGCTTAAATAATTTAGAAATGTGATTATGAGCAATTTAAATAATGTTTTTTAGCTGAATATAAATGGTTTAGGCCTTGGGCCTACTCTTAGCAGATACTATCCTACAAGTTTTCATTAGAAGTAACAATAATATATACAGTCAAGGAACAATAACTTACACAACTACATAGCCTGTGTTATAAAATTTAATATTATTACCCAGAACTTTCACTTACCTCTTATTTCTAGGCCTAACAAAACTAATACTTTCATCTTCTTCAGAAGATGCTGTTGGAGGAATATAAATCATCAGAGCTATCAGACCCAAACAAATCTGATAAACTGTCTTCATTCATAGGAATAATATCATCCATTGCACTTTCGGTTAAAACAAACAACAACGAAACTGTTCCTATAATAAATGATAGGACAACTGCTTTAAGTGTAGTATCACTAGTTCATTATAACTTCAAACTGCAAATAATATTACTGTAACACAGCTAAAAGCAGTTAGTTGCTGTTGGAATGAATAATTGCGCCAAAACTAAACAGCTGATGTATTAGCAGTTAGAACCTTGTCAATAAAAAAAAAAAAAAAAAATCTGCTTGTGGTTAGTTGGAACCTTGTCATTCTTCTAGTTCCCTTATTTACCAACAGATCGCATCCTAAGTCAGTTCATTACAAAGCTTATGAATAGGGCTTTCAAGAAATGCCCTAACCACATTTTCGCTAAAAATGTCAGTTAGAACCTTGTCAAACCAATGCCTCGAACTGCTAGTGGCAACAAACAATTTACCCCTGGATCACAATAGTGATCCGCGTGACCACTCTAGTGTTAAGAATAATGAAATCCTTTATGAAGAATTTTGCTATGGCTATCGTTCTTAAGTACCTGAAAAGGAAGATGACACAACTGAGTCGTCTGCAAGGAAATAGGACATCGGCAAATCACAAAGCATTGTTGTGACGGATCCTTCCTCGGATGTGCTAAAAATAAGAACTATACCTAGAAGGAAGATACATTAAAAATTCAAAAACAGAGTCTGGGAATTGATAAATGATTATGTTTCTCCAGCTCAACCACACATCATAGGGCCTAACGAAGAATTAATGTTTAGATCCTATCATATATTTAGATGATACAAAAATACCACACAGAAATTGTTAACTTTGAAGAATTATTTAAAACATTATCATATAGAAATATATAATGCACATTTTAAGGATGAATAAATATAATATATAATATAATAAACTTGTTGTTTATTTCCTACACCTTGTACAACACTAAAATATTACTGTAAAATTGTATTAAAAATTCCATTTATAAATCCAAAATTCTCTACTCCACAGCAGTAAAAAGCTAATAACAAGTGGATACGGGTTTTTATGTATATAATCTAAAAGCAGTGGGGCGGTCTTCCAGTCCTATCTTATGTGCCTGATATTAAATCGTGTCTCGTTTAGAAACACATCTCTGTTAGTCATAACAATTAAAGGGGTTTTAACAAGTGGAACTGACGGTTGATATTTTACATTGGCCATAATAGTATTGCCCTGCATAGTGTCTAAAACGTTATCTAAGAACGCAGGGTTGATACTAGCCTCGTTCCACTTGTTCAGTCTTCTGTCAACACATCTCATCCATGGAAATTGATGTTGTCGTAAGGGATTTTCTATTTTACTGACAATCAAACAAAAACTACCCATAGAGTTAACAAAAAATTCTTTCCACCATTAGATGGTCCCGCAATGAAAGTAGTATTCTTTTTCCCTCCATCTAACCGTCTTTCTAAGAAATAATACAAAGTTACAAGAAACCTTTTGACAACACTTTATTTACCAAATTGATATAAAAGAAGTCTCAAAATTGCTTCAATACTGATCTCTACATTGTAATATACTGAATTTACAAGATTTAGACTGAGACATTTATAATGCGATTTACCGTCTTTTTGTAGGTTAAATAGATCTAGGACTATACCATTAATAACATTCTACATTTATTCGTGTAATTAGTAAAAATAATACCTTTTATACTTATATTTAACTATTAAAATCCATATTTTCTAGCCCCTGAGCTGCTTATAAGACTAAATTAAATAATTACCTTCGTCAATCAGCTCATAAGTTCGTAAAAAATGTTACGGCCGTTTCGACATCAAAGTGCCATCTTCAGACATTGAAGTTCAGCCATAAGGCGTCGTTAAAATATAAAATAAAAAACTGACACAAACAACACACACATTACACACATTACGAAAACAAATTTTACTAAACAGGCCTGTTTCGAGACACACATTTCACGCACTCGAGCAAGTAGCTGTTCCTCAAAGCGCCACCAGTCCATCGAAGCACGTTCTTCGTCTGATAGATTTCTAGCTTCAAAATGTAGTCTCCCTCTTCGCCTGCGACCTCAGCAAGTACTTGTAGTTTGCCTTGTGAAACGACATACTGCGAAAGAATCCGGATGTAAAACAAAGTGAAGGGGTAAACCACCTCAGTTCAGTGCTCTGTACGCATAATGTGGGGGAATGTGGGTTGGGTGGGTGGTTGTTAACAAATATTTGCCATTTGGGATTTACTACCATCAGGGTTACCTGGGCTGGACCTTGCGCAACTGATAGAAGAGTAGTATCAGAGCCTTATGAATACTACTCTTAAAACAGCGGTTAAACATTCTGGGCAAGTCATGGACGACCAAATGAAAACTGTAATTAAATGAACAATTCCGAAATGAATATCTTCTCTACGAAAAACTTGTTGCTATAACTGACCACAAATATTTTGGGTTTATTGGAAAAATGTCACCTCAATCTAACAGTGACATCCACTCAAAGTGTCACTGAGATGTATGTTGGGTTGGAGGTGAGAGCTTGATGGATTCAAAATTACCAATTTACAAAATTCTAGTAGTTAGCCCATAAAGAGTATGTTAGGTCCATGTCATGTCTGTATTCCCGGCGTCAGTCAGCTAAAAATATGTTTGGCAGGGGGTGACCGCTGGTCCTTTGATATTCTACCTACAAGGTTAAGGGCAATTAGGATGTTTGGCCCTCATTAGTGAGTTATCTTGAGGCGCAACAAGGATGTACCCCGGAAACTACGTAATTGTCTCAAATCCGCTTCTTTATCTATGGCTTGGGGAGAAATACTTGACTGTATCTTACAGTATTCAAAGGTTGTGGTGTTGAATTTATGTTGTGGATGGGGTTTACAACCTTCACTTATCTCAATCACATTCTCGTGAACCACGTACTTCAAACCCCCTTCCTTAACTAGGGACTGAATATAAATATTAAACTGTATTTTACGGAACACGCTTTTTAAATTATAATTTTTAAAATTAAGTATGTAGATAAAACAACATATGTATGTATTATTGATTGCTTGCTGTTTGTGTTAGATAAAAATATTTACAATGAAATGTTTTACTTTTCTTTACTGAAACTAAACAATACTATTAGTTGTAAAATACTAATGTAATTACTCTTCAAACATCATAGTTAGAGTGTAATTAATGTTACTGAATTATATTTACAGTACGAAAAATAGCTGCGATTCAATTCTTTTAGGTATCAAAGATTACATTAAATTATTTTGAGAGGACCAATAATGAAGCTTTAGTTCCTTCAGTTGGAAAAGTCAGCCTTTCATCAACCCCTGTCTATATAAAATGCAATAAGGCTCAAGAGATAATCTGGGATCAATTAATGCGAGTTTTCATATTCCATAATAATTTTTAGATTATTATCTTTGCCGAAAAATATTTTTTTTATTTTTAACTGTGTTTTACGTTTTGAGAATCGATAAAAAATGTATTGTTGAATTTTTACAGTACACTATTAATACGCAGATACTCTTCAGTAGATACAAATATAGTTGTACTTGAAGTCATCTAGAAATACTAAAAATATTTAAATTGTATGGTATAAATTTCATTTTCCAAATAAATAAAAAAAATAGGTTCCATACAGCCAATAAAAATGTGTTAGCCACACACGTAAAACTGTGGATATCGATGTGGAAAAAATACCTTAAAATATGTGTTGCCGAAGTTTAGTAATATTTACAAAGTAAAATTTAAGAATGTACTTAAAAAACTAACTTAATAAATATATTTTAATCCAAAACAGTCAGAGGGTTTCTTAAAAGTTATTTGGATAAGTTAAAATTGCGGTTAAATCTATATTTAAGAAATTTAAAATTATAATAGGTATTATAAAAATAGCTTATTACTTATTGTATTTCTGGAGTGTTAGCCTTCTTCTTGACTTGTAGAAATCTTGGAAATCCTGAAGTAAAATTGATAAAATTCAATTAAAAGTGGAAGCAAATTTCTTTATTATTTTAACTTATTAATGGAACAGTTTTAAGGGCAGAGCCAAGAGAAGAAAAAATGCTTTTAAAACCTGGTCCAATTAATGAAACAGCTCATTCCGAACTAATGTATCAAGTTTGGGCAGAAAGAAAATCTAACTCATAAATTACAGCAGTCCGCCCTGGTGTAAAGAGGCCGTATGAAAAAAACACCAAATGTTCCGATCCTTTAAAAATAAAAAAGTGGTAAACTATCTGTAAGAGACAAACAAATGAGGTAACCTTTTTTAGAATATAGAATTTATCTAATAATCACAATTAATATCATCTGGAGTTTCATGTAGAAATGATTGGAGTACAGGAGTTCCTTTTCATCTGCTGTTATGGTTGATAGAAAAGTGATTGTCCCTTCGGATTGTAAAGCTTCGGAATATCTGACCTGGGCCTGGTTGATTTTGTGGTCCATTAAAGATTTATTTTCGATCATCCTTATGGCCTACGTGTGGCTGTAACCTCCTGTGAAAGACCACTTACTCTCTGACTTGGACCCGATGTCGTGGTTCATTAAAGATGTGATTTAATTATCCTTATGGCCTACGTGTGGCTGTAACTTCCCGTGAAAGGCCACTTACTCTCCTGATTTGGACCCGATGCCGTAGTTCATTAACCCTCTGTTACACGCATCAGTGTTTCCAGCGATCAGTGCTTTTACGTCTTTACCTTTTCTAATCAACAATATGAGGTTTTGTATGTATTAATTAGTTTGCAGGGCAATAAATTACAACGAATAAACAGGTAATAAACGTATATTTTACAAATTGAATATTATATGTAGCAGTTGAATAATATAATATCTTGTAGTTTATCTGTGAATTATGATTACTAAAAATATAAGGAATATTATTATATGTACTACTTTTATAACACTACAACAAACAAACATTTAGGAAGAAACTAAATTATTTACAATTTATTCATCATCAGATGATTGTACAGTACAGCTTCATAGCTGTATCAGGCAACTTTTGCAACAGATTGGTTCCTACAAACAAATCGTTGGCATTCAGAGCAGCGCACTGTTGGTTTATTGTTCCTGTGTTTACCACATTCATGACCTTGATTGAACCGGAGCTTGTATTGCAGCTGGCTGTTCCTCTCTGTATCGTGACAAAAACGCCTTTACATCTAACGGAAGGTTTTTTGTATTTGCCCTAGATTTCAAACGGTCATGAAGGAGACTGAATGCTAAACTCTCTAAAAACTCCATTCGTGACTTTTTGGCTTCGTTATTGATTATGCTGTTTGCCACATATATTACATATGCATTTACACCAACCATGTCTAAAAATCTAAAGAAAAGGGCTAGTGGCCATGTTCGTGTTTTCCTCTTAGTTGGCACACTTCTGATCTACGCTGTCAACATCTCCTTTCGTACTATTGTAATCTAAAATCATGGCAGGTTTTCTCGTTTTAGGATCAATTTCTGCAGAGTCATGTAATGTTGACAACAAAATAACAGCTTTGTTTTGCTTTGGAACATATGAAACTAGGCTGCAAGTGTCTTGGAAACCAAAAAGTGATGTTTTAGTTTCACGATTGTGACTGGCCAGAAACTCTCTAGGGATTTGAGGCTTTTTTTCATTGTTCCTAGTAATGTAAATCCATTGTCCAACAAATACATAGCCAATTCATAGCTTGTATGGTAGTTATCAGTAGTCAGATTTCTATTAGATTTTTTTATTGGTTCAAGTAATCGTTTGACCACATCGATTGCTTTGTTGGAAACAGCAAAAAGGCTCTCGTACCTGCATTCCACAATAAATTTCGATGTTATAGACATAGTATGTTTTTGCATCACACATAGAGTACAACTTTAGGCCGTATTTTGCCGGCTTATTTGGTATGTTCATAACGAAACTACAGCGTCCACGAAAGGAGTGCAGCATCTCGTCAATCGTAACAAACTCTGACAAACTATAACTAATTTGAAAATTGTCATTTAACTCTGAATATACTTCACGTATTGCTGCCAACTTATCCAATTTGACTCTTTCTACTCTTGAATTTGTATCGTCAAAACGAAGTGACTGAAGCAAAAATCTAAACCTGTTTAAGCCAAAGGCAGCTCTGCAAATCATGAGACCGGTTCCATTTGATTTCCAGGCTCGTCTAGCATCAGCTCTGCACCTTTGTTTATGGACAACATAAACAAAATACCTAAAAGAGCCATTACTTCTGTACGGGAGGTAGTTCCATATTCTCTAGGCCTTGAAAAATCTACCAGATAATAGCCTTTTTTCAATAAAAATATTACTGTGATGAACTATTTTATCAATGATTGGCATAGATAAGAGTTATAGAAAACAATATATTTCTGATTTAGCATCTCTTGTTACTCATTTAGGTCCTGGTAATATTTTTATAATATTTCTGGAATTAGTTTTTGAAGGAAATGCAAGTGGACTACTTAGCCAAAACTCTTCACATTTCTTGCCCTGGCCCATGAAGACATCAAAATCTTGTGTGTTACTTACAGTTTCATCCATTTCATCATCTGCAGACTGCTCACTGTCGCTGGAGTGCTGATCCTCAATGATGTTGCTGTCTTCAGCATCACTGTCATCACTAAAGTCGAAGTTTTCATCTTCGTGAAGCTCTACATTTCTCTCCTCGTCTGACAGCTCTTGTAAAATAGTCGAGAGTTCATCGTTTGTCAATCTGCGAGACTTGCAACGAAATAACATTTTATAATAAAATAATACATATAGTAACAATATTGAGGAATAAATCAACATGCAAAAATGATAGAGATAATAAAATAGACAATCAAATAAAGTAATGAAATATAAGGATGTAGTAACGTATAGTAAAAACACTTACATTGCTACACGCTAGCGGTACAGTGTGCCGCAAAGACGTGACCGGTCGACTTGAAGCTGTACTGGCAACTGAATGCAGCCATTTGGCACTCCCCACCACTTCCGTTTTGCTCTGAAAGAGACAAAGAGAGAATACGTGGTACGCATTTAAAACAGATTTACCAAAAAATATATAAAAGTGAAGATAACTAAACAATACGGCACGCTATGCTGCTTAGCGTGTAATTAAGGGTTAAATATGTGATTTAATTATCCTTATGGCCTACGTGTGGCTGTAACTTCCTGAGAAAGGCCACTTACTCTCTGACTTTGACCCGATGTCGTGATTCATTAAAGATGTGTTTTCAGTTATCCTTATGGAGTCAGTGTGGCTGTAACTTCCTGAGAAAGGCCACTTACTCTCTGACTTTGACCCGATGTCGTGATTCATTAAAGATGTGTTTTCAGTTATCCTTATGGAGTCAGTGTGGCTGTAACTTCCTGAGAAAGGCCACTTACTCTCTGACTTTGACCCGATGTCGTGATTCATTAAAGATGTGTTTTCAGTTATCCTTATGGAGTCAGTGTGGCTGTAACTTCCTGAGAAAGGCCACTTACTCTCTAACTTTGACCTGATGTCGTGATTCATTAAAGATGTGTTTTCAGTTATCCTTATGGAGTCAGTGTGGCTGTAACTTCCTGAGAAAGGCCATTTACTCTCTGACTTTGACCCAATGTCGTGATTCATTAAAGATGTGTTTTCAGTTATCCTTATGGAGTCAGTGTGGCTGTAACTTCCTGAGAAAGGCCATTTACTCTCAGACTTTGACCCGATGTCGTGATTCATTAAAGATGTGTTTTCAGTTATCCTTATGGAGTCAGTGTGGCTGTAACTTCCTGAGAAAGGCCACTTACTCTCTGACTTTGACCCGATGTCGTGATTCATTAAAGATGTGTTTTCAGTTATCCTTATGGAGTCAGTGTGGCTGTAACTTCCTGAGAAAGGCCATTTACTCTCTCACTTGGACCCGATGTCGTGATTCATTAAAGATGTGATTAATAAATATTTGTTTGGCAACTATGCATAAACTAAAAAAAAGTTATTTAGGAATAAAAGAATATATATCAGTCTACAAAGCTTTGGTTAAATCACAAGTGAGATACGGTGTAATGTTATATGGCACAGCAGCAAAATTTTAATTAGATAATAATACTAAAATGCAAGAAAAATGTTTGAGAGTTCTAATGGCTGGAGAGGAGGTCATGGATATGAGGGCATTATTTGTATTGGGCAGAACTCTTTCCCCAAAGGTATATTACAACTATGCAGTATACAGCTATTATTTTCAGAGTAATGAATTCAAAATTACAAATACAAAATTATATAATGTAGTTTTGAGGTTTAGAAAAAGGTTTAAAGTTATAAAAATAAAATTGGTGTTTGGCGAAAGTTAAACTGAATTTATAATATCAAAATTATTTAACAAATTACCAAAGGATGTAATGAATGAAACAAAATATAACAAATTTAAATTATATTGTTATAACTTGCTAACTTTGCAGGTAAAATGATGTATTAGTTAGTTTATGTCTGTATTTATTAATATTGGTGTATGTATATGTATACAGTGTATATGTATGATATTGTGTTATGATATGTATGAAAATTGTGCTGTACAATTTTTTTTTATTTCTGAAAAGGGCTAATTGACAAAAAATTCAATTATTTAAACTACTCTTTCCATAAAAATTGGTGTTTCTGAAAATTTACTTGCATACTTAATTATTTATATTCGTTGTATGGCATTGCTTTTTTGTAAACATTGCTTTGTTACTATAGTTTAGCTTGCTGTTGTTTATATTGTTGCTGAAGTTCAGGTTGGTATACATGGTTCATTGTTTGATATTTTAATTAAAGAATTTGATTTCAATTTGTTATTTATACATAATGTTTATGCTTGTTCAGTTTTTCATATTTTAATTATTTGTTGTATTATATTTTTATATTGTTGTTAAATTGTAATTGTATCTCTTTTGTTAGCTATATGAGTTGTTAAGGTTAATAGAAATCTTTTCTTGCATTGTTAGGAATATTTTATTGTTATTATTATATATTTTATTGTTTTGTATATTAAATATACATATAATATATTCAGTTGTTATGTTGTCAAACTTATATTTGTTGCCAAGTAAAAGGTACAAGGCTGTACTGAGTCGAAAGCGCAACTAACTTTCCCGTCTGGAGTTTAACAAACAGGATTATATATTTGGGTGCATGAAATGTCTAAACAAGTTGTTTTGGAGTAAGGGCCTAATGTTATATGTATCAATGTATCAATATTCGGAGACAGCGAATGACTCTTTAGAAAATGTGGACGGAGAAAGCACCCCCGGCTCAGTCGGCACAATACAGCTGGCACTTATCATGTTTTATATCTATATTAATTGATTATATGATAAATCCACATTATTAGTTAGTTAATTGAAATCTGCTAGTGCCACCATGTATTAGTATTATCTTGTTTAGTATTACAACTTTTGTTTCTTTTTCTTAGAACATTTATGTATTTATAAATTAAAAATAGCATTAATTTATGTGTTACAGTGGATCTCACTGATAAGAATTTCTTAACGAGGCCAATATTTGTAATTTTCATGCATAAATAAATAAAACTTATTCTTATGGCCTACGTGTGGCTGTACCTTCCTGTGAAAGGTCACTTGCTCTTTGATTTGGGCCCGATTTCGTGGGTGATTAAACATGTGTTTTTAATTATCCTTATAGAGTACTTTTGGCTGTAACTTTATGTGAAAGTCCATTTAGTCTTCTGATTTCAATCCGATGTTGTGGTTGATTAAAGATGTGTTTTCAGTTATCCTTATGGAATACTTGTGGTTGTAACTTCCTGTGATGTCCATTTACTCTCTGACTTGGGCTAGAAGTCTTGGTTCATTAAAGATGCGTCTTCAATCGATACCGGCGCTCACGTACTCCCATATAACTTTCTGTAAGTGGGCTATACTTCATTCTCTATTGGTGAATCTTTTTCTTCTGATTTATTATGGAATAAATTTCAATTGACATCGAAGACACTTTGATTTTATTTACGTATCATATAATGCAAATGCTACATAAATAGAAACAAATCTATATTATATATATATATATATATTCATTTTCTTTTCACTTAGTCATAATATTTACATAGACTGACTCTGTAAGTTACAGAAAATCTTATCTACGGGGACCCATTAAACTAATACTAATTCCACATTTAAATAATTAAAAACTTATAAACTACATGAAAATGTTAAATTAATAATAAGCAACATTAAAAATAAATAAAATAAAATAATATTAAATTAGTTTGAAATATTGTAAATTTAATGTCAAATGTTTATCTATTTGCTTAAAAGAAGGGTTCAGTAAGGCAAGGATAGAGAACAACGATGAGTTAATATGGATAAGAAGACGATATATTTTTAGTAAAAGAATAAGGATGACATTTCACGAGACAGACAGGATCACAGATGACCATTTTTATATTTATTTTGATCATGGTGGAACTGTTTTTTTCTATATTTCATTTTGCATTTATAAATACACTTTCAGCACATTATTTATTTATCAAAATTAAATCCTTTACTTTATTTTGTATTACTTATTATTATTTTGTTTACTTAATTCACCAAATCAGTATGATCTGCATGCATGTTCGTGAATTTTGTTCAGTGTGAGCAGCACCATTAGTTCATTTCGTGATTCAAACATCTTACCTTCCCTCCGCAGTGGACAGTTTTGTCTACCAAACATTAATATACTTTTTTTATGTCCGGGAAATGTGGCTTTGACTGGAGGTTTCCAACGATATCACATCGTATCTTTATACAACTACAAAACTTTTTGAATTTCTTTTCATTTTTTTTTGAAATAATACATATAGTAACAATATTGAGGAATAAATCAACATGCAAAAATGATAGAGATAATAAAATAGACAATCAAATAAAGTAATGAAATATAAGGATGTAGTAACGTATAGTAAAAACACTTACATTGCTACACGCTAGCGGTACAGTGTGCCGCAAAGACGTGACCGGTCGACTTGAAGCTGTACTGGCAACTGAATGCAGCCATTTGGCACTCCCCACCACTTCCGTTTTGCTCTGAAAGAGACAAAGAGAGAATACGTGGTACGCATTTAAAATAGATTTACCAAAAAATATATAAAAGTGAAGATAACTAAACAATACGGCACGCTATGCTGCTTAGCGTGTAATTAAGGGTTAAATATGTGATTTAATTATCCTTATGGCCTACGTGTGGCTGTAACTTCCTGAGAAAGGCCACTTACTCTCTGACTTTGAC